>JACVVK020000054.1:860000-950000 GCA_018292915.2 Batillaria attramentaria
CACTAAGCCACCCCCCCCCCCTCCCCGCCCCATTTGAGCTTGTATTTGTTAGTGGAAGACTGGTCTAAATGCAGTTTGACCCTGGTCCTTCACGGCCTTGATGCAAAGTTATCAGTGGGTGAAGTCGTGTATGTGGAATTAGATCTGACGAAAACTTGAAGCAGTTTTGCAGTTTTTGAAGAGGAAAAGTGGTCTATCTTTACACAGACCGGCTCAGGTGCCGACGCAACTGCACTGGCAAAAGTGGTCGAAGTGCACTTAGATGATGATTCTGTGTGGCAAGCAAACCTGCACGATTAAACCTGTAATCTCTTTGTTGGGGCTGTCAAAACCAAAAAAATCAACACTGTTGAGGACTGAGTTGTAGACCGTAGAGAGTGCATTTTATTTCAAGATGTATTGTCAATACAGAACAGTCTGCATATAGAAATTTTTTGTATGGTTTATTTTCAGACAAAAAGCCCTCCAACACGTGATGTTTTGTACAGCATGTTATAAGACGCAGAAAGAGTAAAATCGATTTTTCTTTTGTCTAGAGTTGATGCTTTCACAATATAATTAAGTATGAGTATCTGGTACCCGTGGACTGACTTTTATTTTTCCTCAAAGTGTCTCTGTTTTCATGTGGAGAGGTTTAGTCAAAACAAAGAAAGAAAAGGTACAAGCACATCATCAGTGAGATAATGACCCGCATGTTTTTTTCTGTTCTTTTCTGTTCTTAAAACCTACCCTCGCAGAAAACTGTAGGAATCAAACCGTCATATTTCAAACTTACCACGCTTCACACAAGCAGCTGTTTTGGAGGGGAGCCGGGGTGGCCGAATGGTAAAGCGTTGGACTCTCAACGCTCGGATCGTGAGTTCGAACCCCGGCTGGGGCAAAATATTTGAGCTGACCTTTTTCTCGTTGTCCCGACTTTGATATCACCCCTACGCGGTGGAAAACTCCCGAACACCCAGCCACCCACCCAGCTGTTTTGGAATAGCTTGTGAGTGAGCCACGATACTGGAAGTAGTCTATGTTGATGGTAAGTAAAGCTCTGAGTGCAATACACTGCCGTCAGCAGGCTGTGCGAGCGGTAATTCAAATCTTTCTGCTCCACGGTTGCCCGTAACACTAGCTGACTCCTCGATATTAATTTTGCGTCGCCTGAAGCCTTTCACAACAGTTCAAAACGATTTGTGAGGGTAGAATTGAAGGCGGATGGGTCCCTCGCTGGTGAGAAGACGGGGGGGGGGGGGGGGGAACGCCGCATGAAAAGCTTTCTTTTCCTTACGGAACCAAACACAGCACAGAAAAGACACTAAGACACATTCATGCAAAAATTGTACACGGCATTGCTACGATACGCGCGAACATGTAGTCTACTGATCGGTCGTACAACGTACGTACTGAGTGTTTTACGTGAACACTAAATTTGCATACAAAGTAAAAAGTTTTGTTGTTGTTGTTGTTTTTACCTCTAATACAGTCTCTGAGTATACACAGTAGTTACAGCGACTGCTCGAAAGGCAGACTGATAGATTCAGATGGATACAGATAATTTATTGTCATATGATCATGTGATATAAAAATGCATGTCATAGCGATTGTTGTTTATTTAAAACCTGTTTTGACACTCTGAAAGTTGTTCATCCTACAAAAAAATTTCCTATCACATTTTTTTCCAACGCCAAACGACATTGTCAGTCATAATTTTTCTTGGTATTTTATTGTCTCTGGGGTCGGTGGGTGGGGATGCTGGGAGTGGAGTTGGTGGGAAAGAGGGAGGGAGGATGGGGGGGGGGGATGAGTGGGTCGGGGAGAGAAGGGAGGGACAGGAGAGACAGGGGGACCCACCCCTTACCCTGACAGCTGAACGACAACACTGCCAACCCCCCCATTATCATGCAAGTCGGTGAGGCGTGACGACCACTGTGATAGATATGATTATGTACATGACTCACTTCTGCATATTTTTTTCTCTCTTTCTTTCTTCAGCCCCCAAGCATCTCACATGTCACAGACAGCTATAAGGGATACGGCTGTGCTCGTTGGCAGTGAGCATGCTAGTACGCACCCAAAAGTGTAAAGCCGGCTCTTAACTGGGAACTGCGGAGCGCCACAGTGCTGTCCACAGTTGTGATTTTGGGGGTTTCCGCCGCTGTAGCGTCATCACAGCAACCTGGATTTCAAATAGCCACAACTGTGACTGTGGTTTCCACAACAGATTCTGATTGGCTGTACTACGTCACTCGGCGCGCAGACATGGCGGACAGTGCATCTTCAATCGGTTTGTCACCGACCACAGCTGTGTTCAGTTTTGTAGTTAGAAAACAAACCGAGAGCAACGACTGTGATGTGCACATGTGTGTTTCGCGCGCTGTGCCCAGTTAAGAGCAGGTTTTAGTTTGAAGAAACCATACGACTGGCAGTCCACACAACGTTTGCCCCTCCCCCCCCCCCCCCCCCGCCCTCGTATCGCGCACGAGTAGCCCATGTTTGTTGTTGTTTGTTTGTTTGGGTTTTTTGTTTGTTTGTTTGTTTGTTGTTGTTGTTTTTACTCTTCTTTGGTTGTGGTCCTTTATGCGAAAATCAAACAAGATTAACAGTCCCTTAACGGCTCTTATTGCAGCAAACACGAGTATAATCAAAGTGCAACATTTAAACAACATGAAATAATTATGATTTTTTTTTTTTTTTGTGAGGCCACCGGCGCACAACGCCAAACTTGCTTGGTAGGAATTTAATTAATACAAGTCACCTACGTCTCGACACCCGCGAAAACTCAGCTCGAGAAAGAGGACAGTTCATCGCACCAGTCGGCCTATTACAAGGCGCCTGGGCAGACACAGACAATTCTCGCTTTAAACAAGTGACAGTCATGCCTCAACAGTCAAACGCTTCGAGAAAACTCAACTCGAGAAAAATGACAGTTCAACGCAGCGATCAGCCTCTCACAAGGCGCCTGTGATGGCACAGACAATTTTCGCTTAAAAGGGCAATCTGTATGGTTTACATGCTCACAGACCGTTTTCGAACGAGACAAAGGACAGTTTATCGCAGCAATCGGCATCTCTAGCAAAACACAGGCAATTTTTATCAACAATATACATTCACGAAAAGCACCCAACAACTAAATTCGAGGAAAAAAGAAGAAGAATAGTTCATAGCAACAATCAGCAAAATAAAAGTTACAGGCCTCATCCCTCGAGAAATCTCAACGCGAGAAAAAGGACAGTTTATCACAGCAATCGGCCTCTCCAGCAAGACACTGACAATTTTCAGCAACAAGATACACTCAAAAACACTCAACAACTAAAATTGAGAGAAAAAAACAAGTGCAGTTTATTACAACAGTCAACAAAACGAAACAAGTCACAGGCCTCATCCCTCGAGAAAGCTCAACTCGAGAAAAAGGACAGTTTATCGCGGCAATCGGCCTCTCTACCAAGACACTGACAATTTTCAGCAACAAGATACAGCTCCACGAGTCGGCCCGGATATCCGTCAACACCTCTCGACAAATTCTGACTTCATCGACACCACTGATTTGACGCAATTTTCGCGCTAACGCCAGGCGCGATCGAGATGAACTGTTCGATACCCCGCTCGGCAATCTCAACATCTCGCAATGGGATGATTGTTAAAGGCTTTGCCGGATCAGGCAAAATGTCGCTCTCGCTGCGGAGGAGTGGTGTGTTTTGATAGCGATATTGTCATTAACGATATAAAGTTACGCGTGTTGTTAGTTCTTGCTTGCTGGGGGTTGCTGAGGAGAGCCAGAGATAGCCAGAGAGAGAGACAGAGAGAGAGAGAGAAATTGCGACTATGTTATGTTCTGAGTGTGATACTGTCATAACGGCGGAAGAGATACGCGCGGTTCTTGTTACACTGTGCTGTGCATGTGTCAAATGAGTGATTGCTAAAAACGTGATATTGTTTTGACTGAAATAGATACGGTAGCATGTGAATTGTAGTGCGGGACTACACAAGTAAGTATAGAACAGGTCCCGCGTGTAATAGTCGAGGTTAGGGCTTTTAGCCCCGGGTTAAAGTCTAACCTCGAACTAAACTAGCTCTAGGGTTAAATTTTCTGTTGTTTTTGTTTGTTTGTTGTTGTTTTTAATCAGGAGGCGGGTCCATTCTACCATGATGCCTATGCCGTTACAGAAGGAAATTTTTCTTCCTTTCTTCGCTTCCTTTTTTATTTGATTTTGTTTTGGGGTTGCTTTTGTCCTAGTCTGGATTAGGTCCGTAGCCGTGGGTTGAATTAACCTCGAGTTTTACATGCGGGCCCAGAGCAGTAGACTGTCAGTACTCGGGTCATGAGTTCGAATCCCCTTTGGGAACAAAAACAATTGCTTGCTATCTGAGGCTGCTCCTTGTTAGGTACCTCACCCTAACGTGGTAGTCTAGGAAAGGCGCTAAATCCACCAGAAAAAAAGTTATTTAAAAATGAATACTTTGTATAGAGTTTCAACAGCGAGGGTGATGAAGAAAAATAACAGCACACAACAGAAGTTCAAAGTTCATTTCTGTTACACACTGGAGCACAGCAATGTAACATGAACTGCACGAAATAGCAAAAAAGCAACAACAAAAACCACCAACAACAACAACAACAACAACAAACATAATAAGAAAAATCTAAATAGAAATAAACATAATTCAAAATAGTGAAAAAAGAAGTTCTGACGGACCAAGTATTGCTCATACTACAGTCACTGACAGTCAACTGCAGTGAGTGTGTGCTAGTGTCTTTTACATGTATCATTGTTTTCAATTGCCGGTCCTCGTCTCTTACGAGAACAGAATGATTGCAGGAAACAAAACAATCATCAGGTATCATGCACATATTCATTTTAATGAAATGGTCAAATTTCAGCTTTTCAACGCCAGTTTCAATGAATGTTCATTCGCAGGTTCTTCTTCTTGTTGTTTTTCTGAAAAGGATAACAGCATACGCTGACACAACCTGCGATCAAGTTTTCATCTAAACTCAAGTAATAAAAAAGCCCCATGATAACCATTTAGTTGAAGCGAAAGAGACAGTTTTATCCGCCAATTTCACTTTTCATTTTTCTGCTCCAGTTTGGAATTCCTATTCCTGTTCAGTCTTTCTTTACACCAAAAATGTAATAATGAAACGTTTCTTCAGAGAATTTTATCTGATTAGATTTATATCCATTTCAGAAAGTGAGCGGTAATATCTTGATTGGGTTTCATGTGAGAAAATTTAATAAAGAGAAATATAATTACTCCACGTTATTTGGCAAGATTTTTTTTTTTTTTTTTTGGTGCTTGAATATGTTAATAGCCGTTATTTTGTCTCGCTGTTGAGTGGATGTCTCGCGTTGGCAGCGAATATTTCTTTCTTTCTTTCGTTATTCATCTATTTTCATTTTCTCAGCCATTTTCTATTGGATTTTCCGTCAACAGTTTTTTTTTTCGGAATACTTTATGCAGTTTGCAATACAAACGTTGTGCGGGGGTGAAATCCATGCATCCACCCCATATACAGTACAGGAACGAAGCCAAAACCTCCACCTCAACGAAAACTGCGCACTGTGCAGTGCAGTGCAGTCACTGACCGGGCCGAACTAAATCATTTTTGGTCCAATCAGACTGGTGCTTGCGGTAACGTCAAGGGAACAAACACGTTTCTGACTGGTCCTGTTGGAAGTCCCAAGGCCCACTATGAATGGTGTTGGTCACCGTAGCTAATTTTCGCTTTGCTTTGTTTTGTTTGACTGAGTTTTAGTTTGATTACTTGTTGCTTGCAGGAGGGAACATTCTTGTTTTGGTGTGTGTGTGTGTGTGTGTGTGTGTGTGTGTGTGTGTGTGTGTGTGTGTGTGTGTGTGTGTGTGTGTGTGTGTGTTTTGGGGGGGGGTCTGTCTTTTTTTGTATTATTATTTTGCTGTTGCAATCGGTTGGTATAGTTGTTGCTGTTTCTTTGTTCGGACTAATACTTGTGCTTGCTTGTTTGTTTGTTGTATTTTGTTTGTTAGTTGGTGGTTTTGGTGTTTTTATTGCTGTTTGGGTCTGTATTGTTTTGATGTTGCTGGGGTTTTTTTGTTGTTGTTGTTTTGTTTGTTTGTTTTTTGTTTGTTTGTTTTTTTGTTTTTTGTTTGTTTGTTTGTTTGTTTTTTTTTTGTTTTTTTTTTGTTTTTGTTTTTTTTTTTGGGGGGGGGGGGGGGTGTTGCTGTTGTTGTTTTTGTTTTGTTAGTAACAAAACTGCTTCTGATTTTCACCCCCATAAAACTACAGAATGACTTTGCGCCCAAGCCGCCGGTCAGTTCACTCCCACGATGCTCTGCTTGGCAAAACGTGACAGACGCGTCAAGTGACCGGAACCGGCCACGGTCCGAAGAATTACAACACTCCTCGACAGGAGTTTCCCACCGACACAACAACAACGCTCTGGGTTGCCATTGCGTGGGTATACGTGGGCAATCCACCTTCACGATTTGACCACCCAAGGCTATCGTGCTCTATGTAATGGCCAGCGATTTAGCAAAGAACTGACTACGAAAAACCCCTACGCTAGTTCTAAGAAAGTCTGTCCCCATGACCTCGTGTACTGTCTAGCATGTAAGTACGTACAACACTACAGTGTATACACACGCGTAAAAACATGAATCGGCAACAACAACAACAACAACAAACACAAATAAAACCAGAAAGACTCAAAAGCAAAGACAGAAGGAAAGAAAGAAACATACAACGAAACCGAACACTAAATGAAGACCTAATGACTAAAACAACAATATAAAAAACTGAAAAAAGATATAAAACAGAAAAAAACTTCACTGAATACCGGACTGTTTGTGGTGGGACCCAACAGAAGGGGGACAAAATCTCACAGCCACTTTTGAGGAAAATCAGAAACAAAACCAGATGGTGGACGGGGGGTGTCAATTTTTCACCCCATCAAGTCTTTTTAAAACAACTCGCACAGCTTCTGTGAAAGTTTCAATGCTGACTATAACTCATAAACACGTGAAAACGTGCATTAACTACGACCACGCCACACTTGCTATATTCCGATAGTCACACTTTTAACAGCCATTTTCTCAAAACGGCCGCTTTGCACAGGCAATTTTTCAACAAATATATCTCAGGCCTACATCGCTCTACAGAAATGCTTTTTATACCAAAAGAAATCTTATTGTCTGGACTTTCCGTTGATGCCAATAGACATGTATAGTAGGACTTCGTAAGGACGAGTTCGCTGAGCAGCGTAACCCATTTACATGTAAATTAGGCTCACACGACAGAGGCCGCGAGCGTCTAACGCGCTGCGATGAGCTAATGGTGCCCCTAACGTGCCTAATTTACATGTAAATGGGTTACGCTGCTCAACGAAGTCCTCCTTACGAAGTCCTACTACATGTGCCTAACAGCTCCATATGCCCAAATCATATGCCCTTTGTCCCCCCTGTTGCCATGGGTGTCCACCACTGTTATGGGGCGCCGAGACAGTCGAACGGTAGAGCACTGGACTTTCCATGCTCGGGTCGTGAGTTCGATTCCCGGCTGGGGCCAAATTTTAATTTTGTGCTGGCCTACTTCTCGTTGCCCCGTCTTTGATATCACCCATATGTGGTGGAAAAGGACGTTACACTTCCATCCCCACCCTCATCACGAGTAGGTAAGTAAGTCTCCTTTATAATACCTGTCTTCTCAATAATAATAATAATAATAAGAAGAAGAAGAAGAAGAAGAAGCTAATTAATATAGGCGCTGTATCCCAAATATTTGGCTCACAGCGCCGCGATCTAAATCAAACACGCACGCTCACGTGAATCACACGCATTCTCTCACACACTGGACGTGAACACATTACAATCACGTGGTGCACAGGGCCAGCTCAGCAATTTTAAGTTTAGGAATTTTAGACTTGCATGTAGTTACGAATTTTGTGGGCTGAACATTTCCAAAGCAGAGGGGGGAGGAAGCCGGAGTACCCGGAGAGAATCCCCGACGGTCGGCCCGAAGGAACGGTGCCATATACGAGAAAGAAAAATTCTTCGCCCCGAATGGGACTCGAACCTGACCTCTCGCATTGGTGACTACGTCTTAACCACTAGACCACCGACCGCCCCCAACCAGCTGCATGCGTACGTGTAGGAACAAAGGATTTGACTAACAGGAAATCGCGTTCCTCTCACGGTGTTCAAACAACAGCAACCCGCGAGAGGAGAAGTGCTTGTAGTACGTCGACAAACATTATATCGTTCAACAGATCTCAATATGTCTAGACTGTGAAGGGGGACAGAAGGGTCGTCATTTCGTAAAATGCAACATATGTTACTGCAAATATTGATCATCGATTTGCGGGCGTCTCTCTCTCTCTCTCTCTCTCTCTCTCTCTCTCTCTCTCTGTGTGTGTGTGTGTGTGTGTGTGTGTGTGTGTGTGTGTGTGTGTGTGTGTGTGTGTGTGTGTGAGAGAGAGAGAGAGAGAGAGAGAGAGAGAGAGAGAGAGAGAATGTTACAGGCAAATGCTCCGACATACTTTTTAAAGCCCGCACAAAAAAAACTAACAAAGAATATAAAATTCTCATTGTAAAAAACGAAATAGGCGACAACTGAAGTTCAGCACAACTACACATACACGCGCGCGCGCACACACACACACACACACACACACACACACACACACACACACACACACACACACACACTGTTAATGGATATCATCTACTGCGGCTTTCACCACCGCAAATACTAGCACGTATCTGCCAAGACCGTCAAACGATGGGTCTTTTCTTTTTGAAAGATTTTTTTAAAATCTTAATTATACCTGAAAGAGTCTAAGCTGAAGGCATACTGTTGCTAAAAAGCTCAACCACGGCGCACATTAATGTCACACTGAGACAATACGATTTTGCAGTCTCAGGCCTCAGTCTCCCGCGCTGTGCAGAAAAATTTATAGCGAGTGCAACACATCTGCAGTGAGCTTACAATGCAAATTGCAGTATGCATCCAACCAGAACGAAATGCGCTTAGCGGGAATTCCCCGTAGGGCGTTGTACATAATTATGTAACACATTGAGCTTGAGAGAGAGAGAGAGAGAGAGAGAGAGAGAGAGAGAGAGAGAGAGAGAGAGCACAAGCCAGAAGAAACGGACGTTAAAACTGCCATCAATGTCAATCTGAAAATCGACAAAAATCTCCGCCAGCCGAGCATTTAATCAAAATAATAATAATTAAAAAATACATCTCACAACCTGTGGCCCGGCGAGGGATATAACTCGCTGTGAACCACACAACATAAAAATAACCACTGCGACTTTCCAACAGACGTCTTCGTTTCAACAGTACAAAGAAAGAGGGTTTTAAAATGACTGCAACGCAAAAAAAAAAAAAAATAAATGAAGTTTTTTTTTTAAGTCTTCAATTAGTCTTCTTGGGCACTGCATGAACTGTGTCGCAGCTGCCTCAATGGTACTAAACTATTCAGCTATGAGAGGAGGAAAAAACTGGGATAACTACTACTTCTAGCAATCAAGCATGTTCCCCGAACAAAGGGAGGAAAAAAGTAGCAAAGGCAAATCACTCCCATTCAAGTGGTAGCAGAGAGAGCATGTTGTCTCAGTGGTACTATACTATCCAGTCGAAAAAATAGAATGACTATTACTTCCAGTAGTCGGGCACAGCCCCCCCCCCCCCAAAAAAAAAAAAAAAAAGGAGAAAGAAAAAATGTAGCAAAGGCAAATCACTCACCCATAAAAGTGGTAGTGGCGAGCATGTTGTCGGTGCGAGAGGCAAGCCCCCTCCCCTCTCTCCGGTCCAACAAGTGGCGTTACACAGCACGCACGCACTCACACACACACGCGCACGCACACACCACCACCGGAGTAGCGGACGGACGGCACAGGGTCCCCAAAACCAGTGCCTCCCGAAGACTCGAAGGGACAGAAACAAGAGAGAGAGAGAAAGAGAGCGAAGACTTCAGGAGCGGCCTCAGTCTCCCGCGCTGTGCAGAAGCGTTAATCTTGTCTGCTGACAGATGCCATACTTGGGCTTTTTACCATGGAGGGGCACACTGCTGCCTGCACGCATCTGCACCGGCGCACCGCGCGGCAGCCAATCAGCAGCATCTATTGTCGTTTGCCGCGGAGTACGGCGGGCCACGACAACTCTTACACACTGAGGATGGATACGTACGGAGGAGTGAGGGGGGTTGGCGGGTGGGGTGGGGAGTTTCGTGCCATGCCAAGCCAAGCCGAAGAGCGCTTGTCGTCTTGCCTGCGAGGACCGAGGACTCGCGGACATAGCAACCAGACAAACCCAAGACTTCTCCTGTGGCCTCAGCCTCCGCCAACCTGGCAGTCAGGGGGGAGGAGAAAGAATGGAAACGAGGGGTGTGGCAAACGCAGGTAAGACACTGAGGGAAAAAGTCTGGAAGCAGAAGACACAGATGCAGAGGGCCATACGTTTCTAGACTGATCGGGTCTGTGAAAGGTTCCTGTGAGGGGGGCTGGGGGGGGGGAGGGGGGGGGGGCAGGGGAGGGGTGTTGAGGGTAGGGGGGGGGGGGTGTTCAGAAATGACATAAAAAGACTATGGTGGTGGGGGGGGTGGGGGGTGAGAGGTATAGAATGGTAGTGGCTGGAGAACGGGGATAATGAGGTGCCGGGGGGACGGGGGGGGGGGACTGAATAAGACTCATAAGTCAGAAGTCCTTAGCAGTTTGAAGCTATTACTGCAAGCCTATAACCAAGGCTTTAGGAGTGGGGGGGGGGGGGGGGGGGGGGGGGGGGGGGGGAGGGGCACACCTACGGGAACGAAAGTGTTTCTCCGAGCGACCATCGTAAGTGAGGAAGGGGAGGGAGGGGGCCTAGGAGTGCGGGGAGGGGGGGGGGTAGTCCACATCGCCTCCCCGAAATGTAAGCTCTAAAAGCCTCTCGGCTAAAAGCCTCCAAGTTTCAAAAGACATTGCCCAGAGACTGGGATTGCAGGCTCAGATGTCTCACGGCGACTATCCTCGTGCCCTTTTCACGTGAGATCGTTTCAAAACGACGGGAGAAAATCACTTCACTTTCAAGCAGGATTAAAATCGAAAGGGAAAAAAAAAAAAAAGATAAATACAACCAACACACACACCAAAAAAAAAAAAAAAAACGAAAAAAGAGGAACCGAAGAAAGGGGAAAAAAAAAGAAGAAAAAAAAAGAAACATAGAAAAGAAGAAGAAAATGGAAGAAGCCTCAACGTGATACTTTCATCAGTGAAACAGATGCAACGCGGTTACAGTGACACGACGGTACGGACCGCAGGGAACGCTGGGTAACCAAACGCTGCACGTGGAACCCGGAACACTGCGACTCTGTCAAGAGCACAAAGCGACTCGCGCAGAGTAGGGAAAAAAAAAAAACGTAAATTAAGAAAAGGAAAAAGTTTTCCAAGTCTGAGAGAACTTGACCGAGATACATTGGAAACAGTAAATGGAGCTAACGAGGGAGATCTGAAGACAAGACTATCAGGTATAGCAGCCAGGAGATCAGTCGGAGCGAGCCTTTACTTTGGTCGTACGATTTCCGACCCCAACGGGTGTAGATCATGAACTGCCTCAAGACCTTTCTCTTCCTTGAATGCGAGTTCAGTTTACAAAAGAAGGTATGGACACTGGAAACATAACGGGTTTTATGTTTTCTTTTGGGGTCACACGGCGTTATTTGTCCTTCTGTAGCCAAACTTGCCGTGGTGGTGGATTTGCTGCTGTTGTTGTTGTCGCTGCTGCTTCTGTTCTTGTCAGTATCACTGACCCTGTTGTTAATACTGGTACGGGTGTCTTTTTCTTCTTCGTTTTCTCTGCGCGACGTAAAGCCACATATAACTAACTCTTCTTGTGGTTCAGGTTGTTTGGTATTTGCCGGTTCAGTCAAGATGTTACCGGTTGTGTTGAACCAATGAATAAAGAAATCTCTCTCTCTCTCTCTCTCTCTCTCTCTCTCTGTGTGTGTGTGTGTGTGTGTGTGTGTGTGTGTGTGTGTGTGTGTGTGTGTGTGTGTGTGCCCGGGCATTCTTGAGAGACTTTATTTCAAAGACTGAGTAAACAACTGTCATCCACAGCCCAAGATTCAATTCCTGTTCTCTGCGAGAGAAACAGAGAAACAGAGAGAGACAGACAGACAGACAGCGAGTCAGGCAGAGAGACAGACAGACAGAGAATTAAAAGTGTGCCTAAGAGTCATTATCCGACACACGACGCCAGGGCCATTAGACTCCAAAGCGTAATAGACTCGGAAAAGATCCTAATACCACAACCCTACCCTTCTTTAAATCACCCCCTTCCCCCTCCACCCCCCCCCCAACCCCACCCCTTTTACTGCCCCTCTCCCCTTCCTAGCCCCTCCTCCCGCATCTCCCTCTCTCTACCTCTCCATCGAAATGTAAAGACAGTGACTTCCACCCCATCTCTATAGCAAATACATATTCATGAGATGCTAGAAACAAAGAGAACGGTGAATATCGTTCCTACGCTGACCTATCACAACACGGAGCCGGCGCACAGTGTCAGGTTGTAGCCAATGAGCGGTCCCCATGCACGTTCGAGTGGAATACGACATTATACCCCAGTCATGCTGGAGCTACAGGGCGGCGATGTTACCACATGAGCCACCGCGAAGGATAAAGCTTTGAACGGAGTCACTTGTACGACAGCAGTAACCAGGGTAAGAAAGATCCAATGACTTTCATTCTGACAAACCGGTTAGAAAAAACGAAGGAAAAAAACAAAAAACAAAAACAACCGACTAAATAAATAAAAATGTGTTGATCCATTTGGGTATGCACTCTAAATGTCTGTCGTGTATCGCTGATGTCGGAGAACCGTCAAGCGTCTGGAAATCAGAGACGAGAACGAATCTATAACCACTCAGTACAAACGATTTTTTTTTTTTTTTTTTTTGGGGGGGGGGGGGATGATTACGACAGAGGCAGTCGCAGACTGTCAAGATTTAAAACTCAAACCGTATTTTCACGTGTCATATGCCCATCGCAAAACCCCCATGTCTCCACTCTAATATCAGAGTAGAGGCGTAGGGTGCGCGCTGGGTAAGTGACACGATTTAATATTAAGAGGAAAGACGTGGGGTTCGCGACGGGCATTTGACACTGGAACACACATCGTGGACAATCTACGGGTGTCTGTAGATCACGAACAAAGCATCTTGTCATTTTGCCGACCTTTGTCGCTTCGGAACGAAAAGGACAGCATCCGTGTTAGGGAGAGATCAAAATGTCAAACAGGTCAAAATACGTTTTCATTTTGTTTAGGATTTTTTGTTTGTCTGGGTTTTTTTTTTGGTTTTTTTGTCTTCTGTGTTTTCAGCCTGTTTGTATTCCAGTCTTTGTCGATTTGTCCAGCTCAAACCACAACAACCACCGGATACTGCGGCCGTCGCATTTGAAAAATCAGAATCGCAATCGAAATGAGAAATTACAATGCAAAAATGACCATGGGATTAAAAGTCACTTCAACCGTCAGCTGAATTAGTGTTTTGGCAAGAAGTCAATGAAAGCGGGGGGAAAAAAAGGACAGATCAACGTACTCAGATGTCTTCTTTGTGTGCTAAATTTGTCTGGATGTTATTTGTGATTTGAGTTTGTGCTTGGTTTATTTTGTGTTTGGCGGCGACATCAGTGGGTCAATTTGTTGGTGTTTTGTTGTTGTTGTTGTTGTTGTTTATGTTGTTGTTCGTTCATGCGATTGTTGTTGTTGTTGTTGTTGTTTAATATATTGTTTTGGGGAGCGGCAGAGCGTCGGACTTTCAGTGCTCGGATCGTGAGTTCGATTCCCGGCTGGGGCACAATATTTGTGCTTTCCTTTTCCTCGTTGCCCCGTCTTTGCTATCACCATATGTGGTGGAAAAAAGACGTGAAACCCTTACACAACCACCCTTATATTGTTTCTTTTGTGTTTGTGCGTTTATTGTTTGTGTGCATGTGTGTTTGTTGTTATTTGTTTGTTTGTTATGTGTTTCTTTTATTTCTTGTTTGTTCCTTGCTTTGTTTCTGTTTTGTTTTCATAAAAGAGTGCGGCAGCACCCGAAGGGGCAAAGGTCGGTTCTGCTGTGAACCCATGTATTCAGAACCCGTTAAATGCAAGGACCTTTTAAAATTAATTTTGGTCCTAAACTAATATGGTCCTCCCGACAAAAGACCACCTCAGAAGAACTGACGCTCGCGCAGAGAGAGAGAGGAAGATTTTCAAACTTTACGGCAGGTCAAAATCGCCTCTTTTTTACTTGATTGTTCGAAATGAAAACCCCGCATAATTTTACTCAAAGGGGTAGGTGGGGTGGGTGTTTGGGGGTTTAACGTCCTTTTCCACCACATACGGGTGATATCAAAGACGGGGCAACCATGAAAAAGCCAGCACAAATATTTGGCCCCAGCCGTGATACGAACTCACGACCCGAGCACTGGAAGTCCAACGCTCTACCATTCGGCCACCCCGGCTCCCAAATTTTACTCAAAGCCTTTCAGTTTCTGTTACTATGAATACTTCAGTAGTTGAATACATGGTGCCAGTTATACTGACCGATTCCATCATCTGAATTAAGGGTTTGACAATTCCGTAGGTTACTTCCCTTTTCCCGAAGATCTAACTTGGAACACTCCGTGCTGTTACTTAGATATATTTAGGGCTTTTAACGCCGCGGAAGCAACAAAGGCTAATTCGCGGCAATCTGCGCGCGGTAGGTCTGCGAGTACTTAATACATTCTGTACCGCGCAGGATTATCCTACGTTTTTGACTATTTTTCGGTTTTGGCCCTGTATGCCAAAATCAGGCAAGATTTACGGTTCCTCAACTGCTCTTACTGCAGCAAACATGAGCATAATCAAAGTGTAACACTCCCACTAAGCTAAATTTAAATCCAATTAATTACGGGTTGTTGATATTTTTGTTTGTTTGTTTAGTGAGGCCACTGGTGCACAATTCCAAACTTACTTGCTAGGAATTGCCATGTTCTCCTTCTGCTGGTGTGAGTGCGTGTATGCGCAGGGAACGTGTGTGTGTGTGTGTGTGTGTGTGTGTGTGTGTGTGTGTGTGTGTGTGTGTGTGTGTGTGTGCGTGTGGATATGAGTTTTTATTAGTTTTTATGTGTTTTGTCAGTTTTACCTGTCTCGTGTTTGTTTCATCTGTCTGTTGAGTTTCTTAATGTCTTAATATGAATAAATATGTATTTTATGTAAAGCGCCTAGAGCTTAGATAAGGTTAGGCGCTATATAAATATTCTATTATTATTATTATTATTATTATTATTATTATTATTACATGAGTTCATGAAGAGTTGACTGTGCAAACAGTGAGTGGGCATCCGATGGTGTTGATAAAAATAAGTAAAGTAATGTTTGCAATAAAATCATTCTGCAAGTGATTCGAAAAAAAAAAAACCCCAACAAACCACAAAAAACAAACAACAACAAAAACAAAAACAAACACAACATGGAATCGACGGACTTTTTGAAACGCTCGTGTGACTTTTTTCACTGGCCTCCTGTTATACTATTTGCGTGTTTGCACTTTGTCCAGTTTTCTTTTGTTTTGGTGTTTGGTTGTTTTATGTTGTTTATTTGTTTGTTTTTTTACTTTTTTTTTTGTTCGGGTTTCTTGGTGGGTTTCTGAGGGGTTTTTGGTTTGTTTGTTTTTGCTTTTTGTGGTTTGTTGTTGTTGTTGTTTGTTTGTTGTTGTTTTTGTTTGTTGTTCTTGTTTTGGGAGTGTGTTGTTGGATTTTGTTTGGCTTTTTTGTTTGTTTGTTTGTTTGTTTATTGTTTGTTTGTTTGTTTTGTTAGTTTTTGTGTTTGGTTTGTTTGTTTGTTTTTTGTTGTTTTTTTGTTTGGGTTTTTTTTTCTTTTTTCTTTTTTTTTTTTCTTTTTTTTTTTTTTTTTGGGGGGGGGGGGGGTTGTTTGTTTGCATAATTTGAATATGAGTACAAAATAACCCAAAAAGACGACCAATATAATACACGCGTAAGCCCCTGCAGAATTGTAAACCTAAGGAAGACAGGACATCTCTTTCCGATGCAAATTTCCACCGGTACTGTAGATACCAACTTTCAATGCTAACACACAGCTTCTTCCAGCAAACTGTTCAATAGGTGTATGGTATGGAAATCTCTCTGTATTGTCAACCTCTCGCGAGACGTGCACGAACCGTAATCACGAAACACAATCCAAAGACCAAAGAAAAAACAAAAACAACAACCAAAAAACAACAACAACAAAAAACACTGAAAAAGTTGTTGCTTTTTTCATTTCGCTTTTTCCTTCTTTTTTTTTTCTTTTCTTTTCCTTCTTCGTTTCCTTTCTTCTTAAAGTTCTATAGTTACACGTTGACGGTATCGTTGTTTCGAAAAGTATTTTCCATCACTCTGAGAGAGAGAGAGAGAGAGAGAGAGAGAAGAACGATCTATGATTCATTACTTGACTCAGAAGTTCGACGCTTTTCAACACCCAAGCCACAAAGGGATGTTCAGGTTTCATACCGTTCCTTCCCACAACGGCCGCGCCGCGAGTGTGGTTACACCAGTAATGTGACAGTAACTGTGGGTCAGCTGGCGCGGGCGGGGACAGCCGTGAAGACGAGGACGGCACTTTTGCTCTGGTTACAGTGATCATTAGCCCGAGGCAACTCACCGACAGGTGAAAGAAAACTGACGATATGAATGTCGAGTGAAATGTCATATGTAGCCACCGCGCCGCTAATGTTAGCTACGTTTGGGTTTTTTTTTTTTTCCGGCAGAAGTACGTTTTCAGCTAAAGTTGGGGAGCTAACTGTCACGGCGGACAGAAAGACGCGATCCTGTATCTTAGAGGCCGACTTGAAAGTTTCACTGATGCTTTTCAAGGGGCACAAGTCATAGTTTTCGGAGTACCAGTAGTACAATTTCAGGTGAAGCGGGGAAGTAACTGCGGCGGGGAAAATGTGGTGCTGTCTTCATGAAAGTAACGTCGACTGCATTGTTTCAGGGATGCTTTCCAACGGGTAAATCTTATTTCGTCGGCACAGCTCGCTCCGATGGTTTCGAAGTAGTAGTAGTTTTCAGGTAAAGTGGGGGGCTAACTGTTACATCAGCGACAGAAACGTGGTGCTTCCTTCAGCAAACTAACGTCCACTGAAAAGTTTCAGCGTGCTTTCTAAGCAGTACGTTTTTCGGGGTGGGTGGGTGTTTGGGGGTTTAACGTCCTTTTCCACCACATACGGGTAATATCACAGACGGGGCAACGGGTGGGTGGGTGTTTGGGGGTTTAACGTCCTTTTCCACCACATACGGGTGATATCAAAGACGGGGCAACGACGAAAAACAAAAAGCCAGCACAAATATTTGGCCCCAGCCGGGATACGATCTCACGACCCGAGCATTGAGAGTCCAACGCTCTACCATTCGGCCACTGACGAGGCAACGATGAAAAAGCCAGCACAAATATTTGGCCCCGGGATACGAACTCACGACCCGAGCATTAGAAGTCCAACGCTCTACCATTCGGCCACCCCGGCTCCCCCAACGTTTTTCGGAGTAGTACATTTCGGGTATAGTGGGGAAATACCCGTAACGGCGGCAAAGAGGACCGGGTGCTAGTGCCAGTTAAAATCTCAGTACGACAGACAGGCATACAACGGCGCGTGTGGAAGCTTTGTCGAGTCCCAGTCTGTTCAGGAATGAACCGTAGGCTCAGAGACAGTCGTACATCTCTAACATTAGAAGCCACACAGTCGCGGTGGCCAAATGAAACATCCTTCTATCTGACAAACAGCCAAATGAAACATCCTTCTATCTGACAAACAGCCAAATGAAACATCCTTCTATCTGGCAAACAGCCAAATGAAACATCCTTCTATCTGGCAAACACCCAAATGAAACATCCTTCTATCTGGCAAACAGCTAACTGAAACATCCCTCTATCTGGCAAACAGCTAAGTGAAACATCCTTCTGTCTGGCAAACAGCTAAATGAAACATCCCTCTATCTGGCAAACAGCTAAATGAAACATCCTTCTGTCTGGCAAACAGCTAAATGAAACATCCGTCTATCTGGCAAACAGCTAAATGAAACGTCCTTCTGTCTGGCAAACAGCTAAATGAAACATCCTTCTGTCTGGCAAACAGCTAAATGAAACACCCCTCTGTCTGGCAAACAGCCAAACGAAACATCCTTCTATACCTTTCCAGCTCAGCGGCGTTACGAACACAGAGGTGTGACGTCACTGAAAAGATTCAGTCATGCAAACGCCACATGTCGCCAGCGCCGCTAGTTTCGAGGTTGTTTCGGAGTATGTATTCGGTTAAAGGAGTCAGTGGGGAGCCCCAGGAGCGTTTTCCTGCCGCAGTGCCGCTTACGCCCCGCGGCGGAGCTAGGTGGATTTCGCCTGTCGGTATCTACACCTGGTTTGGCTTCACACACGATCAAACGTCAGAATGATGACTTGAGCTGCGAGCAGAGGAACAATAAACCACAGCAGATGGAGAATCTTGCTGGATACAATGGAAGGATACGTGGACAGACCGGGACATTTCTCAGCGCTACGGTTCCTTCTGTTACGTGAGTTTGACTCAGTGGGGTTGTTCAGGAGGTCTAGATCCTCTCTCCGTCCGTCCCGTAAGAAAGATTAAAAAAAAAAAAAAAGCGCCAGCGAATAGGATTTTTTCTTTCTCTCTCTCTCGTTTCTGTTCGTGGCTAGATGTTGTAGTGAGTAGCAGCGGCAAGTTAGTGAACTGACGTACATTTCAGTCAAAACTTCAAACGTTGGAATCATCATCATCATTATCATCATCGTCGTCGTCGTCATCGTCATCGTTTACGTTTAGCGGGCGGTGCGAAGTTACCATAACAATGAGAATAATATGACTGTAGTCACTACCGACTATTTCCTTCGGTGACAGACCACGATAAACCAGGGCATTCGCAGTCACGAATCGAAACGTAATACGATGTGAGCTTTTTAAAATTAGCTAATTGTCAAAGACGGCGCTGTTACGACCAAAAACACAACAACAACAACAACAACAACAACAACAACCAGCAAAAATAATGATGTAACTAAAAAAAGCTGCAGGAATCAAACTCGCGGCCTGAGAACGAACAGTCTAGCGCTCTACCCGCCTGGCCGTTTCAGCTACCACTGGCTCGTGAATATCACCTTGGGAACGTAACGACAGAAAAAGCCAGCACAAAACGGTGGATCCAAAAACCAGGGAATGGAACTCGCGCCCTGAGAAGTGTCAGCCTCAGTCTCCATTTATGCGGGGAGCTGGGATAGCCGAATAGTAGAGCGTTGGATTTTCAAGGTTTGAATCCCGGCTGGGGCCAAATACTTGTGCTGGCCTTTTCCTCGTTGCCCCGTCTTTGATATCACCCTTACGCGGTGGAAAAGGACGTTAATCTCCCAGACAACCAACCAACTCCATTTATGCATCCCGTACTGATCATTTAGTCTCGGTTTAGTCAAGCTAGTCTCGGACTAACGTCCTAGTCCCTCTCCGTGCATCTTCCCGCTCGGACGGCCCAAAGAATCTGCCCTTGTTACGTGAGTATGATTTTGGAAGCGTAACTTAATGATGTAAGCTGACTACCAGGCAAAACCACTCAGGAAATTTGAAAGAGAAGACCGTTAATTTCCACACGCAATTCATCCTAAATGGCGTCGACTTCGCAATTTAAAGGCTAACTGAGAAGGTGTGTTCGGATGAAGGACTCGGATTGACACCAGCAGCGGACGGGCGCAGTTTTAATTAATGCGGGGGGAAAATCGGAAGCTTTCCTTATTTGATTAACATTTTCACCACTGCTGAAATGCTGAAATTGAAATGCGAGGAGAACGGTAACCGCACAAGTCCCAAAGAATCTGACCGCGTTTTCTTGGCGCGAAACGAAACGATAATGACAATGAGAATGGTACTGTTGCAGTCATTGTAATTTCCACTGCTGCTAGAGCACAAACAAACAGGAGTGAAATAAAATGACAGCCCCCCCCCCCCTCCCCACCAAAAAAAAATAAAAAAAATTAAATAAATAAATAAATAAAAATCAGAGCAATATTGTTAAAATCTTTATCATTTCCTCTGATCACGAACAGGCCAGAACGAAATCAAATTGAAACTCAGAATGGTACCTTTACAGTCATTGTCATTTTCTCTGCTAGTAGATCCCACGCAAATTGAACGAATCACAATAAAAATGAGAACGGTACTGTTACAATTACTGTCATTTCAATCGTCTATAAACCGCCATCAGACAGGTACCGTTTCAGAAACGAGATGTGAACGGAGGTTTGGGTCAGGCCTCTTATATAGTCCTGAATTGCGTACCTGTTTAAACCCATGAAGACTTACAATGCACAGGTTTCACTGACAACCTAGTACATTACTACACTGCGGAATATTCCCCAGACTGTTGACATTTCGACACGACGCAAGACGGTGCATGTACAGTCATAATTATCATGTAAAGGTAATTACAGCTCTCTGTGTTTTCTTACTTCTTCAGGGTCAGGACATCTTGACATGTTCCACCCCCCCCCCCTTTCCCCCGCCCCACTTCCGTTTTTTTAATGAGTTATTCTGGGGAACTGTTGAGACAGTGAAATAAAGTCTTTACATTGATATCCGGAGATTTCATTCTCTTAAGGCCGTTCTTAACCGGGCGAACCACCAGTCCGGCGAACTTGTCGGCGAACTGTGTATTGTATACGAACAGGGTGAGCGCGCACACGTACGCAGTTCCAGAGGTTCGGCCGAACTAGTTCTCTTTCTTAACCGACCGTTAATGATATGCATACGTCATCGTCCGAACAAGGCGGACTCGGAAGTTGAGGCAATCGTAAACAACCAAAATGGCCGCCTTCGTAGATCGAGACGACGAGGCATTTGCGGTAGTTATCGTTTTGAGTGAACTCTTGGAAGCCGAGGAAGAGGAGAAAAGAGGAAAAGAGCGCGAGAGAGGGAAATGTCAAGTGAGTCGATAGCCGCCATGCCGTCCGCCATTTTCATCAACTTTGTACATGCGCACAACAGCTCTCCCCGAACAACCAATCAGAGCGCAGGATCGGCCAAAGGATCGCGAGGGTTCCCACGACACGCTATGTAGACCTCAAACCTAGTTCGGCGTACCTTTCGAACCAGGATTTGCGATGAAGTGTTCGGTCGGTTAAGAAACAACGTGCGCGAATCTAGTTCGCCGTACTCTTCGAACCTAGTTCGCGAACCAAAAGTTCGCCCGGTTAAGAACGGCCTTTAGCCAGACAGATAACGCGGACGGTGCATACCGACGTCTCGGGGAACGCGAAGATAAAACAAAGTTAGTTTCGTCGTTTAGTTGTCAAAAGGATTAACATCCTTATCCGTCATCTACAGGGGAGGGGGGTGGGGTGGGAAGGGCTGTTGAAGCCAGGATAATGGAGAAAACAATGCTAATAAAAAAGGATTAAGATCTAGCCTCACGCTCGGGGAGCGAAGTACAGCAAACAGTTTAAAGAAAGGAATTTACAAAAGATAAACTTGCACTCAGTGCTTAGATTGTTTAAGCTGGGAATCACTGGAGTGGCCCAGACTTTGTCTCTAGAAACTAAATAAACCTACTCGGCAATCGATCGAAACTACCGTTATTGTCTTCTTGTTTTGGGTGCATTTTCTTCTCTCTCTCTCTCTCTCTCTCTCTCTCTCTCTCTCTCTCTCAGATATGCTTGCAACATGTTCGAAATGTCGAGTTAATCAGAACCTACGTAAGGATGTCCACGAATGGTTTTAGTCGTCACTGGTGAGTAGTTGGTTTCCTTACTTATGGCACTACAAATGATAATGTACTTATTCTATAGTTCCAACAAAACTAACCAGTGTGGTTTCTGCATTGTTCTTGTTCTTGTGTCTGTCTGTCTGGGTTTTTTCTGTTGTAGTTTTGTTGTTGTTGTTGTTGTTGTTGTTGTTGTTGTACGTTTGCTTGTTTTTTTCTTCAAAGTGATACTGATTTGTTAGGATTCTCTCCGAAATCGAAACAGAAATTTCACGAGAAGAATGCACAAAAAAACAGACAGGGAAGTTAAACCTTACTCCTTTGGCTCCGAAAATAAGCAAATATAAGACAATAATCTTCTCGGCAACCGGACCCTATACCTCTTTGCGTACACAGATAAAAGTCCTGCAACATTACTAATTACTATCATCCACAGCGGCCTCTTTTTCTTTGATCTCTCCTGTGGAATAAGTGTCCGTATTGTACTAGTACTGGAGAAATCATGTGACACAGAGCACGACATCACATGACAATCAGGCATGGTTCCCTGCCAGGTTCTTTCTTTCAGACAGAAAGGACAGAGATACAGGGTGAGTGAGTGAGTATTTTAAGGCTTAACGCCGCGTCAGCGACAAAGACTAATTCGCGGCAGGACAGAGATACAGCCTTTTTGGCAAAAACAAACAAACAAACAAACAAAAAATCGTCATCGAAGAGCAAGTACAGATATTACTACTCTTCGGGGAGAACTCGCTTGCTATGTCAACACCATCAAGCTGTGGTATACCGACTCGTATTTTGACTTCGCTAAAGCTCAGGGTTGAATTGCGTCTTGTATCAAAATACTCGTCGGTATACCACATCTTGATGGGGAATGACAGCTAAATACATAAAGCTGTCGTTTGAAAATACGTCAGAAGTAACCGAATAAGTTTGACGTACTGCAAAAAGCGTATACGAAAGTCCCCGAGTGGTTTGAGTATAGAAATGTAGAGTGTTTGGAAAATCGAGAAAAGTTGTTAATACCAATCGTTTTCTATTTCAGTATATGGAATTCCCGAACACCCGTCCACTTTCTAACTCAATATAATTTCACGAATATATTTTCTCTATTATCGCTATAAAGCACAGTCTTGCCCATATCCATTCCTGTGATTAAATAAACGACATACACATTTCGAAACATTCGGTTCAATTCTTTCACCCCAAAAAGAAGCAACAATAAAAGACCGTGCAGAAATGCAGAACCGCCGACCTTTTCAATATTTTATCATTACATGTACTATTTTATTATTTTCGTTTTCCTAGCCGTATTCGGGACCGCTAGTATTTAACATTTTTTGTTCCTAGCGTCTTGTCCATGTTCATGTTGTATTAATTCACTCCCTCTCCCCTGTCTTGCACATTGTCGGCTTATGCGTCATTAGGTAATTTCCATACCTGCACGTTATGCAAATGAAGCGTCACGAGTAGTTATCATCACCTACACAAGATTGACAGGGAAACCGAGTAGCGTCTTTGTCTCCTTTGGCGTTCACGGCACTGGATGTGATATCAATTATTAACTGTTCTTGAGAAAAGAACAGAAAAGGGCGTGTGGTCGCCACACACAGCCACGCAAATGCTCAAAAGGTCAAATTCCCTTTTAAAATAATAATCGAAATTGTCAGTGTGAAAACAGTTGGCAAGAAGAGAGGAAATTTTTCTGCTTTGATCTTTTCTTGAAGCTCTTTCGCGAGCCACGGAAACTGTATTTTCAGATTTTCACAAAAGGTCTTTTTTGGGGCGAAACTGTTTAAAATGAATGGGTGAGAGTGACACATATTTATGACGGGGACAACTTGTGATTTGGGGAATATGGAGTTATTGGTATCACGGAACACTGCAGAAACTCTGAGAAACATCCCTTCCCTCCTACAGTTTAAAGCACTACTCAAAACACATCTTTTCAAACTGGCCTTTATTCTTTAAGTTTGAACTCCACCGCCTGTATTGGTGTGTACAAATGTGTGCATGTGAATGTTGTGTGTATGCGTGAGCAAACAGCGCATTGAGTGCTTTTCTAAGCAGGACCCCGCGCTCTACACGTGTACTATATTAGTATTAGTATTAGAAAATGCGCTTTCTGTTGGTATAAACATCATGTCTGTAGCATGGTGCAGGTCTGAGATAAGTTTGATGAAAACTTGGTCTTGTAAAGCGGCCATGTGCAGAAAATTGAAGTGTGGAGTGGGAATCATGCCAATATGGCGTGGTTGTATTACATGTTTGTTTTTAAAATGTTTATTATTAGTTTCATTCGGCCTTGAAACTTTCACAGAAGTTGTGCTAGTTGTTTAAGGACCCGAAAATGGTCGCTAAATGTGACTTACAAGCAAACTCGAGTGTAAGGCAACACTCCCAGTACGCCAAATTTAAATCCATGCACGCAAATTGATAAGGATTTTTTTTTTTTTTGGCTGCCACACTCTTTGTCGGCTCCAGTGGTATTCCTCTCTGGTAATGGGTGGAATCCACGGAGGGCTCGGAAGCTGGGGCAATTTTTATTATGCATGATGATGGAGATGAGGATGATGGTAAGATGATGCTATGGAGGGGGGTGTGGTTTGGGACTGCGGGACAGGGCCGCATTCCACGCTTCCTGTCATAAATATCCCGGCATTAACCAGGCCCGGGAACTAAGGCATCTGCGGTGCCGGCCGTGTAATCATCCACATTATAAGACGTTTCATACCAAGGAAAACACCCCCAAAGTCGCACCCGTGAAGTGGGTGAAGCTCGGCTGTGTGGCAACAGCCTCCCAACTGGGTCCATAGCACACCCGCTCTGGGTAAGGAGCCGACTTTGGTAGAAAAAAAATCCCGCTTGCCTCGGCTGGGACTCGAACCCGGGTCTCCCAGTCCATGGTCGAAAGTGCTAACCACTACACTACGGGGGCCGGTGATTAGGATATCTTTAGTGAGGCCACCGGTGCAAAACCCCAAACTTACTTGGTACGAATTGAGCTAAACCTTCAACAACCAGCCAGCCAACCTCAGTGTCAACCTACGACTGTCCGCTCGCATGCAACGATTATTCGCATAAAAAAACCAACGATGACAAATCTCTTTATGCAAAGGGACAAGACTGTGCTAACTCGTGTTCTAAAATTATCTTAATGAGATGAGCGTGAAGATATCTCATGGGCAATAATTCACGATATTCACATTAATGAAATCCCCGAGGACATATCTCTTTATGCAAAGCGACCAGACTGTGTAAAACCCGTCTTATAGGAAAGCGTCTGAATGAGATTAGAGTGAATATATCTAACGTGCAATATTCACCCCTTGAGCGACATTTTTTCTTCTTTTTTTATCGCGGTCTAAACATGGAGACAATGTGACACAAAGATGAATTGATACGACGGAGCTGTGCATCAGGCTCTGATATATCAAGGTCACATGCACGAACACTCGGTTATTGTAACAGTCTAGAGAGAGAGAGAGAGAGAGAGAGAGAACAAAAAACAAAAAAACAGATGAATAACCATCCATCACTCTGCCATACCGCCCATACATGTGACTAGTGGTTTTTGATTCAACTGGCTGCCGACCCCCCTCCCCCACACCCCCCCCCCTTCAAACAACAAACAAACAAAACCAAAAACAAAACAACTGACACCCTGTTGGAACAGAGACTGCAAGGGTAGGCATCCGTTGGATTGTTCTCGGTGTCGTTGCTGTTGCGGATGAGGCTGCTGTTGTTGATAATTTTGTTGTTAACGAAAGTGTCATTATCATTGTTGTTGTTGTTGCTGCTGTTGTTGTTGTTGCTGTTGTTGTTGCTGCTGTTGATTTTGTTGTAAGCTACAGTGTCATTGTCACTGTTGTTGTTGTTGTTGCCGTTGCTGATTTTGTTGTAAACTAACGAGTCATTGTCAATGTTGTTTCTGCTGCTGCTGTTGTTGTTGCTGCTGTTGTTGTTGTTGTTGTTGTTGTTGTTGTTGTTGTTGTTGTTGTTGTTGTTGTTGTTGTTGTTGTTGTTGTTGCAAAAGCACGAATATGCACACGTATTCCAAAACAAAAGTCTCCTTTGGTAAGCCAAGAAATGTCAGGCGGTGGGCCTATCATGGATAAACTGCAATACTCGACGAGGCGAAGTTTCACAGGGACCACCACATCTCAAGGTGACAAGAAAACAAGCGACGCCTGCGCTAACCACACACAACGATTCTAGGGCCACGGGAGACAATGTTTTGTTTTCTGTTTACTTCCTGGTTGTTTGTTCACCAACGGTGACTGCCCTTTTCACGTGCATGTGTGTGGTTGTCTGACTATCCCCCCCCCTTCCCCCCCCCCCCCCCCCCGCAATGCAGAGCAAACCCCCAGCTGTGAAAACCGTAGGAGACGGGATGAAGGAAGTAGAAACGGCAAAAACAGGTGAATGTGTGTCTCTCAGCTGTCAGCTTTGTACATGTCTGACATGTATACACTCACACATACTCAGTGTCACACGTACGCATGCACCAACGAACGAACGCGCGAACGCACATCTAAGCACGCACGCGCACACATGCAGATACCGACATACACGCGCGCGCGGACGCAAGCACACACACCCCACACATGCACGCGCGCACGAACACACACACACACACACACACACACACACACACACGTACGACACACACACACACACACACACACACACGTACGAACACACACACACACACACACACACACACACACACACACACACACACACACACACACACACACACACTTACACGTCACACTTAAAGGCACAACGTCCCTTTCGCCAACTGTGGGTTTGAAATTTCAAAGCGAAAATAGACAGGTCAAGTATTCCTCACTGTATTTTTCGTCTCGAAACCAAGGTAGATAATTTAGCGCTGACATACAGGCATCACAACCAAGGAACCTCTATGTGTGCCACCAAAACGCCAGTATACAAAAGTAACGACACAAATTGACCGTGGGGTCATGTTTGGTGCTTAATTGGAGAACCTTGTTTGGCGAGTGTGCTAGTTTGTAGTGATTCTTGTTGTGATTAGCGTGATTTTTGTACTTTGTAGCCCAAGGTGCATGTCAGGGGACCGCAACAAGAGACAAGCTGCCAGTGAAGCTGGGACTTTTTGCGCTGGAGAGTGACAAAAGCGACGCGAGCGGATTTGGATAGTAGACTAGCATTACTCCAGTGAGGCCTGAGCGGAAAGGAGACATTCAATATTTTTTATAAACTCCTGCCCTTGAATGGTCTGTGCACGGTAATAATTATTGTTGTTTGTAG
Organism: Batillaria attramentaria; assembly: GCA_018292915.2. Taxonomy (NCBI): domain Eukaryota; kingdom Metazoa; phylum Mollusca; class Gastropoda; family Batillariidae; genus Batillaria; species Batillaria attramentaria. The sequence goes on from JACVVK020000054.1 coordinate 887,013, forward strand.
ATTTGAAGCATTCTTCCGGGGGCGGTGTGGGGGGGGGGGGGGTGTGACTATGATGCCTGAGGACAACAGCGAATATATAGGCATTTTCCAGTTATGTTCTTTCAGTTGGCCACATGAAATGCATGGTACACTGTACGGTCACCTCGCTATCCTCATGGTGTACCATGCATTTCATGCATGCGGGCGATTCGGTGCCACAGAGAGAGGTTCTTTGGTAGCGATGTCTGTATGTTAGCGCGTAATTATCTACCTTGGTTTGAAATCTGATATCCGCACATGGCCTAACATCCGGTTTGTTCAAAATATTTTTTGTTTCGTAACTGTCACTCCACTTGTTGACAAAACTGCTGCCAGTGCGGTGCATGATTCCGTCAATTTTATATACGGAGAATTTAAAGTTTTCGAAGTTACATCCCTTGCCCGCTTCGGAAGTGGTGCCTTTAATCTGGTGGTCAGTTCACAAAAAGCGTGAGCGTGAGCCTCACCGAACCTCAAGGATTTGGCGACAGAAAGCAAACAAAGTGGCTTTGGTTTAATTTCATTTGATTTGCTTTCGTCTGATCGGGTTTGGGTTGGCGTGGAGCCTCGTCAAACCGCAAGGTGTGTTGGGACAGACATCGTCTGGCCCTCAAAACAAAGTGGCTTTGATTTGATTCGATTCTATTCGATTTGACTAGACTGGACTGGACTGGACTGGACTGGGTTGGGCTGGACTGGACTGGACTCACAGAACCTTAACATCTCAATAGGCATGACTTGCATACTACAGCGTGTGGAAACTGTTCATCGAGTGCGATAACTCTGTGCTTCAGAATCAGTCACTTGGTTCACAATATAGCATCTGAGACCATTGTGGTGACTCTGACCGGAGTATTTGTCGTTCTAAAAGTGTGCCGCGTACTGAGCAGACGACGCTATTTGGTTGCGGACTGAGGACCAGCTAAACGGCGCTGATTGGTGGCTGCTTTTGGAAGCTTGTTCGAGTCCCAGTCTGTTCAGGAATGGGCCGTACACTCAAAGAAGGTCGTATTAAATTTTCTCTAATATCAGAAGCCATGAAGTCACGAAAACGGCCACAATAGCTAAATGAAACATCCATCTGGCAAACAGCCTTTGGCTTCTAAAGCGGCATTTTCCATCTCAGCGGCGTTACGAACATAAAGGCTTTAAGTGGTCTGCGAACAGAATACAGCAAGCCATCAAAACAAAGTGGCTTTGATTTGATCCGAATCACATTAGGTTTTATCTGATATAGTTTGACTGGATTGGTCTGGACTGGAATGGGTTTAAATGGATTCGGAATGAATCGGAATGGATTGGATAGGACTGCACTGGGCTGCATTAGACTGTACTGAATCGAACCGGATAGTCCTGGATTGGATTGGATTGGATTGGATTGGATTGGATAATAAACCCTCACTGTCAAGCAAAACTCTCGCCATGTGTGAACTGACCATCAGAGGATTTCAAGTATAAAATGTCAAAGTAAAACATAGTGTACATTGCCTACCTGCCGTAGGCGTAGCCGCCTGACTGGTCATGTCACTGGCGCCCCCTTGCTGCAACACACAGACAAAAACAAAACACACTGATTAAATTGAACCAAAGTGCTGGGAGACACGACTGGAAGCAGTTCAAGGGGCTGATGCTGCCTTTCTTTATGCTCACAGATAGTTCTGGTCTGTTTTCGTGGGTATCTATCATCACACCACTTACACACCTGGGCAGTGACAGCGATGGCCGAATCATAAAGCGTTGGGCTTCTAACGCTCGGGTTGTGAGTTCGTATCCCGGCTGGCTGGGGCCAAATATTTGTGCTGGTTGTTTCATCGTTGCCCGGTCTTTGATATGATCCGTATGTGGTGGAAAAGGACGTTAAACCCCCAAACACCCTCCAACCCGCGTCTGAACTGCTGGCACAGAGCCAACAGACACGTACTCGCCGAAGTGGTGACCACACTAAAAGCCCCAGTAGCGTAACAACAGTCGTAGAATTGAAATGTGCGACCGCTCGCGCAAAGTGTACACTACATTGTCTCGCACTAATGGACCACAATAGGGGGTGTTTGGGGGTTTAACGTCCTGTTCCACCACATAGGGTGATATCAAAGACGGGGCAACGATGAAAAAGCCAGTACAAATATTTGGCCCCAGCCGGGATCGAACTCACGGCCCGAGCATTAGAAGTCCAACGCTCTACCATTCGAACGGACCACAAGAAGTCGAGAGAACATGCAAACAAAAGAAGCTGCAGGTACGGTGAGTTAAGATGAGAAAAGAAATTTTATTTCTAATCCCAAATCAGAAATTACGACAGTGTTTGTTCTGTTGAAAAATAAACATTAATGACATGTGTACACACAATACCGACAGTCGCATGCAATAACTATTCAAAGACTAAGTGTGTTCATTGTTATTTATATGTTCATAATCGCGGGCGACGGACGAACAGCAACTGCAAACAGTCAACACGCACAAACAGTCAACACGCACAAATAGTCAACACGCACATTATTCTTCCACCAGAAGTACCAACGATATTTCCGTTTTGTTTAGCTTCGTTCGAGCTGTTGCGACGGAATATTCTGTTCATTGATTGAGCGAAGGAAACTAAACTGATTGTATGTAATATTTCTAGAAGTTTTGTTTTATTATTTCGTCCCGTTCCCGGAGTGCAAGGATGGCTGAGGTGGTCAGTATTGCCAATGCTCGTGGTCGTGAGTTCGAATCCTGGCTGATAACAAAACAAACAAAAAAGGTGCTGGTATTTTCCTCTTTGCCCCGTCTTTGGTATCACCCTAATGTGGTGGAAAAGGACGTTAAATCCAGAAACACCACCACCACCGCCACCACTGAACAACAACCTCCACACACACACACACACACACACACACACACACACACACACACACACACACACACACACACACCTCCTTCTGTACCTAAAACTGAAACACCATTTTCCCGATTTCTAACGTTTAAGTAAGCACGAACTCCTCTCGCGTCGACAGCAAAGAAAGATTTAGCGAGACATGGCTGGAGCGATGCAAGGGAAGCAACTACGCTCTCCCTCTCTCTCTCTCTCTCTCTCTCTGAGAGAGAGAGAGAGAGAGAGAGTGAGGGGGAGGGGTGAAGGAAGCGCGTGAGAAGCTCGCGAGGCCAGTCCACGCAAATCAATGAAGGCTCGTGCCTCGGGGCGTACGATGGGGTGTGGGTGATCCATTGCATCACTATGAGACATTCACACTGAATTCGGGACTCGGGGAAAACAAGACTCCTTGTAACGCTGTGTGCGCCCACGCACACACACAGACTGTGTCACGCACGTACGCACGCGCTCACTGGCACGCACACCGGCACACACACACACACACACACACACACACACACACACACACACACACACACACACTTTCCTTGCTCTGTGGCTGCCTGCAGCTGCATCTTCAGTCTTCGATTACTCCCCCCCCCCCACACACACACACCATTTCAACACACACACACACACACACACACACACACACACACACACACACACACACACACTTTCCTTGCTCTGTGGCTGCCTGCAGCTGCATCTTCAGTCTTCGATTACTCCCCCCCCCCCACACACACACAACCATTTCAACGCACGCACACACACACACACACACACACACACACACACACACACACACACACACACACACACACACTTTCCTTGCTCTGTGGCTGCCTGCAGCTGCATCTTCAGTCTTCGATTACTCCCCCCCCCCCCACACACACACCATTTCAACACACACACACACACACACACACACACACACACACACACCACACACACACACACACACACACTTTCCTTGCTCTGTGGCTGCCTGCAGCTGCATCTTCAGTCTTCGATTACTCCCCCCCCCCCCCACACACACACACCATTTCAACGCACGCACACACACACACACACACACACACACACACACACACACACACACACACACACACACACTTTCCTTGCTCTGTGGCTGCCTGCAGCCGCATCTTCAGTCTTCGATTACTCCCCCCTCCCTCCAACACACACACCATTTCAACGCACACACACACACACACACACACACACACACACACACACACACACACACACACACACACACAGATTTGTTATATTGTTCGTATGTGAATGTGCGTGCGATTCTGTATCTATACATACACACCACACGCCGGCACACGCACGCACGCCGCATCAGTCTACATGCACATCGACACACGCAACGCACATGGACACGCACATGCGTCTTCGACATTCAAGTAAACAAATGTGCAGCGAGTTAACGACCTGTCACGCAGAGACGACAAGATCAGTTGGGCGCAATGCACGGATGAGGAACTGAAAGCAACAGTGAGTGGCTGTGTGGGCGAATACAGCAACAGTGATCACCATGCGTCTAACAACAGTGATCACCACGCGTCTAACAACAGTGATCACCATGCGTCTAACAACAGTGATCACCATGCGTCTAACAACAGTGATCACCATGCGTCTAACGGCGCCGAGAACGTAGCGAGGAAGAATGGCTGTACCGACATAACATTAAAAAAACAACAACAAAGCACTGTATACTTATTCTGGTATTTGTTATTGGTTTTTTTTCCCCCTCTTCCTTTCCTTCCTCTTCTTTTCTGTCTTTCACTTGAGAAAATATAGGATTCTTGTGATTGCCCCTGGCTGATGGCTTTACGTAAGACTCATGAACTGTGAAAACTTTGATAGTGTTTTACTGTCTTTGTGAGCTGTTTTCTTCTTCTCCTTTTTCTTCTTTTTTTTTCTCTTATATTATTTTCTCCCATTCCTTCAAACTTCCTAGGATTTTGCAGCGCACAGAAAACAGCGTGTCAAGTAAGGCATTTACGTGTATTTTCAAAAATTCAAAGATTTTATTCCTTTCTGCCCATTTGGGGTATGGAGGAATGGCAAGTAATGCATCATACATGATTCTCATACCCTTGTAACCCTTGGAGGGGGAGGGGGGGGGCTTTTGTTTTTTTAGTGTCTTTTGGGTGGGTTGGGGTGGCAGGACAGAAAGGGGGAGGGGCAAGGATGGGGATGGGGGGGGGGGGGGTCACGGGATAACGTGTTACTTACAGAAAGTTTGGTCCCCTTGGGGACGGGCTAAGCTGACTACCTGAAAAGTTTAAAAAAAAAAAACCAACAACTTTCAACTACATTTTTTTACCTGGAAAATTCGCAGGTGGTCGAGTCTCCTTGAGAAGTCCATCGCAATCATCATCACCATTCACTTTTTACAACACGACACGAACAGCTTAAAATCTCACAGTAGTGAGGAGGCCACTCGAGTGTATCTCTCCCGGCCGTACTTTTCCAATCAATCCGTGCATGAGTTGCGCCTGATGCAAAACTCACTGGCGGCTCCGACGGGTTTTTCATATGCACAGAGCTCTAAGCGGCAACTGACTTTGCCCACCACCTGTGACAGATGCCGTATTTAAACTACTGCTGCACGTTTCTTTTAGCCAATAGCGTGCTGGATTTTATATTATTCTTCTGTATTATCAGTCCTATTTCCATTTTATATTTTTCGTGTGCTAAGTAACTGTACCTTGATGTATTGAAAAACACGGCGCAGAAAACGACAGCTTTTGTCGGCGTTAGATCACAAATTTAATGTAACATCACTCAAAATCTGGCCTGTGTTAAACAGCTACATTTTGCAGCTTTACCAGATGTCACTTTTTTTTTTCTTTTTTTTTGTAAAATGTGCAAATTAGTTATAATGTATACTTTAGATGCAGTTAATTGCGCAGCAAACGAACCTCTACAGGCCTCGTTAACATAATCGTTAGAAGCCGTTGTAAAAGCCATAAATATATGTGTGAATATGCTACTGACTAAGCTTTAAAAGCGGGGCATATTACTGAAGCGAAAACATACGAGTTCGCCTGTCAAATGCACACAACTAATGAAAAAGATAAAAGACTTGGAGAGATATCAACGAGCAAGTACGTACCAAATGTGACAAAACTGGAGGTGGGTGGGTGTTTGGGAGTTTAACGTCCTTTTCCACCACATACGGGGTGATGTCAAAGACGGGGCAACGATGAAAAAGCCAGCACAAATACTTGGCCCCAGCCGGGATTCGAACTCTCGACCCGAGCATTGGAAGTCCAACGCTCTACCATTCGGCCACCCCGGCTCCCCAGCAATACTAGTGGTGCGCTGTTCTGACACAAATCTTGGGATAATCAGGTGCGCCCAAATCTCTCTCTCTCTCCCCCCCCCCCCCCTCCATGCTCGGGTCGTGAGTTCGAATCCCGGCTGGGGCCAAATATTTGAGCTGGCCTTTTTTCCCATTGCCCTGTCTTTGATATCACCCTTACGTGGTGGAAAAGGACGTTAAACTCCCAAACACCCACCCCCACCCCACCCCGGCCACCCACCAATCCACTCACTCTGTCTCTCCCCCCCCCCCCTCTCTCTCTGCATGTTGTTGTTTGCGATATAACAAATTATGTGTGGCTTGGTTTTATCCTACACCACCCAAAGAGAGTGCACGCTCGGCTGAAAGGGACCACACGGGCAATGACAGAGATAATGATAAATGCAGGGTCCTTGTGATAAATTGTAAGTGTGGTGGACTCCCCATAATTAATGGGAGATACAGGGTGATTTCGACCATATGGAGTTATTGGTAGTACTGTAAAGTGCACAAAATAAGCTTTCATTTTCGTATGAATTTTTTTCTGTAGCGTGGTGTAGGCCACAGGTACGTTAGGTGAAAACTTGCTCTTGAAAAGCGGCCATGTTGAGCAAATGACAGGCAAACGCGTTGTATGCGCGCTTTAAATACCCAATTTCTTGAACTGGCTCAAAGTGCCGCGAACTGAACCCAGCACGCACGCTTACGTGAATCACACGCATTCTCTCACACACCGGACACACACACATTACAATCACGGGTTGCGAAAGGTCAGCTCAGCAATTTTAAGTTTCAGAATGAAGAACTGCATGTATTTCATATTACGTGGGCCGTACATTTCCAGAGCAGAACTGCTAATTATAACGAATGATTATCCAGCACTGACAGCTGCATGAAGCCGCCTTTAAACGATATCATCCTTCTGTGACCGTAACATTAGCGCGTCCGTGACCTAGTTCTCTCTTTGACAGCAGATTCTGCGCTCGTCGGAATGGAGGGCGAGGCTGTGCAGCGTAACCATAATAACGTGCCAACCTCGCCCGAGCTGCGTAGTAGTAGGGCGCTCGACTGAGTGACAAGGCAGCGCGCACGTGCAGTGTGTGTTCAAGGGAAAGGCCGCACGGGATCGATAGGATCATCTTAAGATTGGTTAACCTCGGGTAATGATCGCGGGCACCCCGGCCTCCCCCGCCCCTACCCCCCCCCCCCTCCTTCCCCCCCCCCACCCCCCTTACACCGCACCAAACTCCAGATCGCAAACCCTAGACATCGCCATCGGCAGATCGGTAGCGGTTATAAATGGTTGGAGGACAGTTGTCTTGTTTGCAGAATGTCGATTCAGTCTTGACGTGAGGTCGCCCTGGTCCAACCTTGGGGAGTCCCTTCCTAGAACGGAGGGGTGAGGACCTGTCAATATACACGCCTGTACAGCGTGTCTTTGTCACCTACTGTTATCGGCCGGAAAAAACGAGCAGATTCCATCCGTTTACTAAGCAAACTGGTGTTTTGGAACAGTTTCGCTCGTGAGTGCGCCGGCCGTATGCTCGAAATACTCTGTCTTGATTAGTACAGCTCTTGGTGCGATACAAATGTTGTTTACACGGACTTTGCGCGATCGGTCTAACATTCAAATGCTCACAGATCGTTCTGCGCTGTTTTCGTGGAGTTCAAGCAGCACACCACTTAGACATCTGCACACTGACAGCATTTCCAAAGCTGGCACTGAGCTAACAGGAGCGTACTCACTGACGCGGCCAGTGTTGTATCAGCAGTAATAGAATCTGAATGTTCCACCGTTCGCGCGAAGTGTAAACAACGCTGCATCGCATTACGAGCTCTACTAGTCATCAAGACAGAGTATTCCGAAAAGCGAAACTGTTTCAAAACTTAAGTTGGCTTTGTATACACGGAAACAGCCCGCCGAACACACACCTGCCTCCCCCCCTCCCCCCACCCCTACCGGTACCCCCATCCCCCAAAACAAACAAATAAACAAACACAAAACAAACAACAGCAAAACAAAACAAACAAACAAACAAACGCTCTTCAGAAACCTATACTATGGCACCTTGTCCGACCTGACCCAACCCAACGCGGAAGAGCTTCAAACTCACAACCTGTCACCTGACGTGGGCTCAAGAGTATAACCTGGGCTCTGTCCTTCACAAATCACCCGAGGGGTGGCGGGGGGGGGGGGGGGTAGTGGTCGTGGGTAATTTGCCCTCAACACGGGAGGATTCAAACTCAAACAGCTCACAGATCCCTCGGATCGATCGCTGGGTCTATTAACCCCCTACACCCCCGCACCTTGCAACACCATCGCCGTTGAGTGGCTTGCAGTTGCAGAGCTCTGTGTGTGTGTGTGTGTGTGTGTGTGTGTGTGAGCATGCTGGTTGATGCCTTATCTGTGTAGTATCCTAATCGTGACGGTTGGTTATTTTGTTGTTGTTGTTGCTGTTGTTATTATTATTATTGTTGTTGTTGTTTGTTTGTTTATGTTTTGTTTGTTTGGGTTTGTGGGTTTGGGTTTTTTGTGGTTTTTTTTTTTTTTTTTTGGGGGGGGGGTTATTGTTCGGGTTTTGTTTTGTTTTGTTTTGGGTTTGGGTTTTTTTGTTGGTTTTTTTTTTGGGGGGGGGGGGGGTTGGAGGGGGGGGGGTGGAGGAGGAGGGGGGGCGGAGGGTTTGTCCTTTTTTCGCCACCTACGGGTGATACCAAAGATGAGCCAGCGAAGAAAAATGGCCAGCGAAAATACTTGGGTCAAGTCAATCCCGATCCTTAGCCTACTAATTTATGTATGAGACAACAGACCTATTTCACCTATTTTCATGTGTGTGTGTGTGTGTGTGTGTGTGTGTGTGTGTGAGAGAGAGAGAGAGAGAGAGAGAGAGAGAGAGAGCTCCGTTTGATTTCTGCCAATCGCTGTGCGAAGCTGTATAATCACGTGATGTGAACGTAGTCCGTCAGCTCAGGGACCAGAGCCCTTTCACACAACAGCCTCGAAGTAAGTTTGGTTCCTCCTATGGCTCAATGAGCGACACACCCCGACACCAGAACATAATGACGTTGACAGAGGGTTAAGACCCCAACACACGGTGATGGCTGTGGGACGACAGCGAGGGGGGAGATGTGTGGCAATGAGATTGCCAGTGTGCACCTTCATCGATCATCGTGTCAGGAAGAGAGAAGAGACGGCCAACACACGGGGACCAGTCTTACGTCAACTGGAATCCTGCATCGATTGAACGCGCCCCATCAGCGCGCTAGTTACAGGAAGGAAGGTACTGCCGATGTATCGATATCGCGGTATCTGGGTAATGTGGTTATTAGCAAACTTAAGAACGTCGGCGCGGGTAGCATTCTAGTGTAGTTAAAGGGGCACTAAGCGTACACAGTACTCAGCTCTAAGTTGATTGTTAACGAGTTAATTATACTAGGTTATACTATACTATAAAAATTAAGGACTTGGTTCAAATGACGGATATAATCGTATCAAGCCGTGTGTATGGGGTGTTTTGGTATCTAACGTCTTCTGAGCACCGCGCCAGTGATTTCAAAGACGGGGGAGTGTGGAGGAGTGTGGTGGGGCGGGGAGACAGATAAAATAAAATACAACGTTAAACAATAAGTTGAAATGAACAGGGTTAGGGTATTGGTACAATAAGCATATTTCTTCTTGCAGCTGAATACTTACTCCAAGCTACTACAAGTTATCCACTTTAACGTTGTGGACAAACATTAGGACATTCCAATGTGTAATATTTCTCCGGCAGAAGTCTCAATTTTGTTCAGTTCTACAGAGTTCACAAGCCGGTCGTTTACGGCGGTACACGAATATTGACAGTATCCACCCTGCGTACACTGCATTCCCGGTAACCCAAATTTCCCTGGCCACCATATTCAACGCCCAAACCAGGACCCTCCAAATTAACTGAATTTTTCCTCTACAGGAAGGGAAAAAGACACTGAATTACGGCCAAATTGACCTGACCTTGCGATGGTCCTGCGTGCATCTTAAACTTAATCTGATTGGACTTCACTGGGTTGTTGTTGTTGTCGGTGGCGGGGTGATGGTGGTGGTGACTGATGATCATCATCATCAAGATTGATCATGATCGTGGTGAGTGCTAGTTTCTTCTGCTGGTCGGTTCGTCGGCCGATTGAGGTTTAAGCCAATATAGCAAACAGGCACCTTCTTCTTCATCGGCAAAACAGCCAGTGATGATGATGATGATGATGATGATGATGATGATGACAGCGATGAGGGTGGTGGTGATACTGATGGTGATGGTTGAAATGTTCTTCGCATGCGCCCGATTCTTCAATGGCAAAATGATGGCTAGCGACGATGACGACGACGACGATGATGATGATGAGTTTACTCTTTTTGTTCACAGGTTAAAGCATAAACCAACTGATCAACCAGATCTATTCTTCAAAGTAGAAAATGCGGGATTCCAGTTCCCACCACGCTCTGTACACGACGCCCCAGCATCCAACATTTAAGTAACACTGACAGCAGAAGGTCACCAAGGTAATAGCGCTAATGGATAAGATTCCAGGGTCCCGCCCTTTCACTTTACCTCCCGCTCGATCCTATAACTTCATCTTTCTCGCACGGACAAGGTAAGCAGGGTCAATAGTAGTCATGATGTCCCTCTCCTGTAATCGAGGGTCATGGATCCACCCATCGGGAAAAAAAAATCAACACATTGATATCTCTGTGGTGGCTGGACCAATATTTATGTCATGATAGGACACAATTGACGCTGAATAACGCTCCGTGAAAATATACACTTTACCCCTACAAGCTACAGTGCGTGCGTGTCTCAGTGGAAAATATCCACCACTCATTGCGTGGTGAGGTTCGCCGTGCGCCATAGGGGATCCCATTCTAACTTCAATCAAGCTCAGCTAGAAAACATCATCGTACAGCTTAGGTACGCTGCCATTTTGCTTACAGTAGCCTGATGTTTTCGTATGCTTAGCCACCACGCAAGAGATGTAGCCACCAAAACGTTTGTTCGCTTCGATCCCTAACCCAGGATGTGACTTCCCCGATCACTCATGGGTTACCCGAATGTGACTTCCCCGATCATTCATGGGTTACCCGAACTAGACCTCAGTGAGCTACAGTGCTGAGGTCGCTTTGACACTGTCACCGGTTACTGTGCTTTGGCTTGAATCACGTGAAACTATTCGGTAAGATAAAATAATAATATCAGACAAGAAAGATAAGATTAAAATATAAGTACTTCATTAACCTGAAATGACGGATCTTAACATCACTGATCAATGAAAGTAAGATACGGTTGTTTTGGGGTTTTTTTTGGAGTTTGTTGTTGTTGTTGTTGTTTTTTTTTAATACGCCTGATTTCTGGAACATCCGAGACGGAATATCTGTATCTACTCAGCCATTGTTCACGGTACAGACTTCATTTGGATTAAATCTTCAGCATACCCAATTGCCACTGCTCTGTATATATGCAAAAAGTGAAATGAAAATTTATCAAAGAAGGCCGGCTTGGACAGGGTTCACTGTACGTCCTATCTTGCCAGTATGTCACTCTGTGTGTGTGTGTGTGTGTGTGTGTGTGTGTGTGTGTGTGTCAAGGTGTGTGTATGCCAAGGTGTGGTGTGTGTGTGCGTATGTGTTCCGTTATTTGCTAGCAGGGCCGTAGCGCCACTGAATTGATAAACACTTAGACCGTTTTACAATTTGACCGCAAGTGGCCTACTCCAGATAGCTGCTTCCATGTATACATTTCTTCGTGCATGTTTAACGAGAACCCGGGGGGGGGGGGGGGGGGGGGAATGCGTCTATAACACACTGCCCGCAGCTGTGCAAAACGTTAATAACGACCAGATAAGTGAGACAACTCACTGCGCATATCTAATCAACTGCAGTCTAAAACAGCTGCGCTCGGGGCATGTTTCAACTGAACACTTCAGACCGAAAGCGTCGGACGTGGAACACTTAGCGTTTTATACCTGCACTGACATTCTCTCGCCTGAAAAACAAACCTCCATTTAACAAGGCGTGGGTTTCACTATATGGTACGTTGGGACTCAAGGACAGTCGGATATCGGGCATAACCCTCTCGTTGATATTTTCAACATTCAGCGACCTATTATCACATGCTCAAGGCTTTAAACAGACTGACGAGTTTGCTTATGCGCTCGGCCAAGCCCTGACTACCCCCCCCCCCCCCTTACTGAAAAGTACATACTTCTCTAAAGCGAGCATTCTTAGCCAATCAGAAAATAGGTCAAAACTTCTAACAGTCTCTCGCCGAGTTTAGTCGATGAATTCTTCAACCATCAAATCCTGCCGCTTGTCAGTCCGGCGTTTCTTATAATCGATCAATCTCAGTCTGTCACTTTGTCCGTCCGTCCGTCAGTCCGGCCGTCAGTCAGTCAGTCAGTCGGAGGGTGGGTGTGTGTTTGGGAGTTTAACGTCCTTTTCCACCACATAATGGTGATATCAAAGACGGGGCAACGAGAAAAAAGGCCAGCACAAATATTTGGCCCCAGCCGGCGGGATTCGAACTCACGACCCGAGCACTGAGAGTCCAACGCTCTACCATTCGGCCACCCCGGCTCCCCCAGTCAGTCGGACAACCAGAGAGCCAGCAATAGTTAATCAACAAACAACTATTATCAGCAAAATTGTATAGCATTTGCAACTATGCTCGTGTTACACGTTTAACGCAAGGTACCTATCGGCCGATCCGTTCCTTACACTGATCACAAGCCCCTAAGTTTAGGTACACTTCCTAATCGCTACGACGCCTTCAAGGCAGTGCTTCAAGGCCCAGGTCACACCGACCTGCTGGCAGATGCTTCCATGACGTGGGACCCCCCCGGTACAGTTAAACCTGTTCGTCACACTGACACACAGACGGTCACACACACACACACACACACACACACACACACACACACACACACACACACACACACGGACGGGGCATTGCGTTATCTAAACAAGTGGTGGCGGCGTCGAGTCAGGCGGAATTTACCGATTTTTTTTAAACCTTTTTTGAGATAAGACTATCCAGGTTTCCTTGGACGCGGCAGACTACTCCTGTCTTGATATGAGCGTTTCCCGTGGAGACTTTTCCACCTACAATGGTACCTGTATTGCACTTCTTTATTAACCCACCCGCGCGCTATTGGGCCATTTTTCCCGTGCGTTCCTCTGCACACTGGCTGTTTGTATGTGTTAATAAAAAGTATTTTAAAAAAACCAACAACAAATTTTCAGACACTCCATGTTATATAATATAAACTTGCAATACTGAAATTTCTCGCACGTAACCCTTTGAATTGCAAGTGTCGACAGAAACTGAGGTAAAATCAATCCCCCCCCCCCCTTTTATTTCTGTCAGTAATAGTATATCACCCAAATAAACACTGCCCACTCAATTCATGAGTTGAAAGCCCGGCTAGGGCCAAATATTTGTGCTGGCCTTCTTCTCGTTGCTCCGTCTTTGATATCACCCTTACGTCGTGGAAAAGGACGTTAAACTACCCCCCCCCTCCCCCCTAATGCCAAATCACATTTTATCCACATATCTCTCGACACTCACTCCCTTATGATCACCGCCATGCCGGTGATGGCTTGCGAATTCATTGCCCACTGATCACCGCGACCCCAGGAAGCTGAAGTCGAAAATAGGTGATTAGTAGCAAATGAGTTAGACGCGTTCACTGACTAGGCCTCAAGGACGCCAGCTTATCATGATGTTTTGAGAAAAGTTTCACTTGGCATCACAGAAGACAGCAACGATTATTTTTTTGTTGTTTGTTTGTTTGGCACAGTTGTCGCGTTTGTGACTGAGTGTGCTTGTGCGCTTGTGTTTGCTTACTCTGTCTGTGTGTGTGTGTGTGTGTGTGTGTGTGTGTGTGTGTGTGTGTGTGTGTGTGTGTGTGTGTGACAGCTGCTCGTTTCTTCTTCTTTTGATTAGTTAGATAACAGTAGGTTTTAGCCGACAACGGCAGGTATGCAAACTATCTGATGTGAACTGCTTCTACCACTGTAAAATAAAGTTTTATTGATTCACTAGAAAACAGAAATACTCTATTTTCATGATTAGTAAGGCTCCTAATGCGACACAATGTTGTTTACACTTCGCCGCGCAAGCGGCCGGTCGAAAATTCCTAATTCTACGACTAAGCCGGGTTGGTCACGGCGATAAGACTTTTCGCTCAGACAAAGTCGTCAACTAAATCTCAGCACATGTACGTACAGTCATCAACCTTGAACTGACGAAATGTGAATTGGTTAGTACTTCTAAAGTTCTTCTTCAAAAGCGTTTTTTTGGGCCATTGTATACCTCGTGATAGCTTTGAGTTGAAATAGTTTGGCCTCTTCTCTTTACCCTCATAACGAAATCAATGCACGGCACATCTGTTACTAAGCGAAGTTCAGCAGAGATGTCTCTGTAAATGGCTTTTTGACTGTGAACTTTGGTCAGCCTCCAAAACGTATCTGTTTTATAAACACGTGCACTGCCACACTCTCTGTAACTACCAAACTTTCTGAAACCAATAGTGAATGACCTTATTGACTATCAACTTCAGTCAGCGTCAATTATTATTGTTATTTGGGTTGGTTGCTGTTGTTGTTTTGTAACACTGACAGACCTTCTAAAACACCTATATTTGCAGAAACCAGTATGAACGTTTGTTTTGTTGTTGTTGTTGTTGTTTTGGACTGTCAACCTCAGTCAGCGTCTAGAAGTTATGTTTTTAACAAATTTCGTACAGCGCACGACTCTTTTTCGGTTTTGGCCCTGTATCACAGTGTATGCGAAATTCAAACATGACTGATTTACGGTTCCTTGACGGCTCAGTGTTACTGCAGCAACACGAGTATAATCAAAGTGCAACACTCCCACTAAGCCAAATTTAAATCCATGAATGAATTAATTATGATTTTTTTTAAAGTGAGGCCACTAAAAGGTGCACAACACCAAACTTACTTGGTAGGAAATGAGATAAGTACGTACACAGACTGTCCATAACAGCACCCACAGTTACAGAAACCAATACGAATGACCTTTTGACTGTCGATTTTAGTCAGCGTCAGAAATGTACCTGTGTATAAGCCGGTACGTATACTGGCCTACAGAAACCAATATGACTCACTTTTTGACTGTCAACTTTACCCAGTTACCTGTTGAAGTCTTTAGTGCTCACACTGGGCGTCTGTAACTACCAAAGTTAGGGGAACCAGCATCAGGTCACACCGGTCTCCACATGCAAGCCGGCCACACCGTCCTCAGTCCTAGTACATTGTCCTGTGCATCCCCCCCTCACCCCATCCCCTGACCCTATCTTTTCAGTGGTCCCCCTATCCCAGCTACACCTAAAACTGACCGGCTTTTCAAATGCTTATCCATCTTCATTGTTCATGCAAATCGCACGCTCAGGCGTTAATTGTCCCGGTGAATCACATGTTTCTCTTGACACTGAAAACATGCCACATTTCGATTCAGTCAGTCATATTTTGTCGGTATTCAAAACAAAATATTGCCGCATTTTTTGCCCCTTACTGTGACACACACACTCACAGTGACAGCAGATGTGGTTTTGAAACAGTCCATCCCTACTGACACACACATTAATCTCGGCGACAGTTTATAGTAAGTTACTCGTTATTAACATTGACTGTTACCCTTCGCTGCCAGGACTGCGCTGCGATTGACTGAAAGGCACTGACTGACATGGATAAGTAACCTCATACTGTCTGGGTCAACTTACACATGTACTACTGAATCCCGAATGTGTACTGATCAATCAAAGCGACGCAGCCCGCTGACTGACTGACACAAACTCGTACAAGTGTCCGCTCTCCGAGAGACCGACAGAAAGAGAGCGAGCCATACAGAGAGAGAGAGGATCTAAAACACCTCGCCAGCCGTGGTTTACGGAAAAAGAAAGAAAAGAAGGAAAAAAAACTGGTGTAGCTATAAACCGCAGTTCGTTTAAAAAGTGTAGCCAGCCGCAGTTCGTTAAAAATCGTACACACGGAAGAGGAGAGACCAAGCTAGTAAAAGGAGAGAGAGAGAGAGAGAGAGAGGGTGGTATTTTTTTTTACCTGTCTTGAAGGAATGTTACTCTCCGCCCTAGAATCCCGTGGCCATGACACAGTCACTGAACGTACACCATGTATAGATGGGACTGTAGCCGTAGTAGTATACGCCGGCTATGGGCCCTGCCTTCAAAAACCACCAACTTTTTTGTCTCCCCGCTTTTTGTTCCCGGTGAGTCTTTTTTTATCCCTCACCCCTTGAACGGCCCCCATTGGTGAAAAAAAGGCGGCCTGCTCTGCCCCAGTCAGACAGAGAGAGGGGGGAAGGAAGGAGGGGGAGGGGGTGTGCAGTAGAAGGGGAGGGAGGGGAGGTTAAACGGGGGGCAGAAGGGGGCACACACTGCAGTTGGTAGTGCTTATCTGTGCATAGCGGATTCTCTCTCTCGCTGCGAGTAGAGCCAGCTGAGCTAGAGAGAGAGAGAGAGGTGTGGGTGAACCTTGGAGGCCCGAACAGGTCACGCTGACCCAGTGGCCTGAGTTGAACCCAGTTGCGGGGCATGGCCCCATAGACGCATGCACACAGCGCATTCCACTCCACCGTGCCGCCTGTCGCCAACGGCCCTCACTGTTAGTTTTCCATCTGTCGTGCTGCGGTTACTGTGTCTTCTACATCTGTTGACTGTCGTGGTATTTTGGAAGAGTGTTTTTAGTATTTTGGCCTCCGTCCACAGTTTACAGTCATGGTGTTTGGTCCCAAACACTTTTTTTTTTTTTTTAACCGCCGTTCTTATGCGTTCCTTTCCTAATGTTGATGTTACACGGGAGACGTTTTTGTCCAAACAAAAATCGAACACGGACTTCAAGCTTACGTCGTGTACTTACAGAGACAGTCCTGGTGGTGGTGGTGGTGGTTGGTGGGGGAGGGGGAGGTGGCAAACAAATATATCAGATGTTGTGGCCGTATGTCACTCGAGGATCACGGAAAAACGGTCGTGTTCGATCGTGTTCGATGTTTGTTCGGGCTACAACGTCTCCCACCATGTGACGAGAGCCTAGGGCCGTGAAATCCCTACTGTTGTAGCCAGTATTTTTTTTTCCAACTTTTTCTTTAGTATGTTTAACTCCGGCCACAATGTACACAAGATACTTTGTCCCGGGAACTCATACATGTGTTTATTTTCAGCCTAGACCGACTGATAATCAAGGTTAGGTGATTAGGAAAAGGACTGACGGTAACGACACTAGATCGGCCCGCGCAGCTCAGCGTTCGGTGGGCTGAATTTCAGAATCGCAGACACTGCGATCTGGATCAAGTTAATTGAAGAACGTTGTGGTCGGAGACCGTGCAATGCACCATGAGAACTTGAAACTGCAGTTTCCCCCCAAAACGCCCCTTACGGCGCTGCTCAGCCCCGGAACCCAGCATTCGCCACTCTTCTATCAGGCAGAAAGTACAGAATGCCTCTTATTATAAAGAAAACGCTAAATTCACTCCATATGGTATTTTATACCTCAGTGAATGATAGGAATAACGTACACTATTTCAACCCCCCCCCCCCCAAAAAAAAAAAAAAAAAAAAAAAAACCCAAAAACGAACAAGGAGGAATGGCCCCATCCCATAGTTGTTTCTCCAAGTGTCATCCTATTTTGTCTGTTTTGTTGTTATTGTTGCCGTTTTTTTTTTTTGTTCATTTTTCTTATTTTTCCTTCTCTCTTCAAGTCTGTAAGATCTACCAAAGATACTACATCCGCTATACTAGAAGAATCTTGGGGGGGGGGGAGATGACGTCAATTCCATGAACTAAACATTTGTCGTCAGCCTCACGCAGGTCGTCTGACAGAGGACGCTTGATTTGTGAATGTTCGACCGCTCGTCCGAAGTGTAAACAACATTGTATCGTATTAAAAGCTGTACTAATCATCAAGATAGCGTATTTTGAGCATGCAGGCGCACTCACGAGCGAAACTGTGCCAAAACATAAGTCGGCTTAGCAAGGATGGAATTAGACAGTTTAAGTCAGTTCAGTGTTATGTTTACACTGTTCAGTGTTATGTTTACACTGTTCAGTGTTATGTTTACACTGTTCAGTGCTGATCTTACTGTATACTGCAGTGTCAGTTCAGTGTTATGTTTACACTGTTCAGTGTTATGTTTACACTGTTCAGTGCTGATCTTACTGTATACTGCAGTGTCAGTTCAGTGTTATGTTTACACTGTTCAGTGCTGATCTTACTGTATACTGCAGTGTCAGTTCAGTGTTATGTTTACACTGTTCAGTGCTGATCTTACTGTATACTGCAGTGTCAGTTCAGTGTTATGTTTACACTGTTCAGTGCTGATCTTACTGTATACCTGCAGTAACGTCAGTCAGATGTTATACGTGTCATATGTGTTACACTGTCAGTGTTATGTTACACTGTTCAGTGCTGATCTTACTGTATACTGCAGTGTCAAAATCAAGTTTCACCATGTGGGAAATGATGATGATGATGATGATGATGATGATGATGATGATGATGATGATGACGACGACGATGATGATGGTGATGATGAAACACCTCTATCTTCCTTTTATCGCGTTCTAGGAACTACCTGACCGAACAGACAACACTCCTTTGCACTGAGATCGGGTGAATCGGTGTAGGCGACAGTGAACTGTGAAGCAAACAAGCATTTGATGAATGATGAGGATCGCGCACTGATCCGGGGTGACAAAACTTATGACACGGGTAAATCGGTTTTCGGCGCCACTAGATCAGGCCCAGGGTCATGGTGAATAGCCTCTCTCTCTCTCTCTCTCTCTCTCTCTCACACACACACACACACACACACACACACACACACACACACACACACACACGAATTCTTTTCCCTTCCAGGTGAATGTCCGTCTAATCAATTGTTTGAATGTCTGATTGCCTCTTCGTTTCTTATTTGTCATTTGGTAGCATGTTTGGCTGTTTCATTGCTTCCCCCCCCCCCTTTTTTTTTTCTTTGTCCACAATATTGTAGTATCTTAATAAAATAAAATAAAAAGTGTAGCAGAACAACTTGAAAAACAGGTTTTTGAAGAAAGAAAAAAAGTTCCGAATAAAACTCTCTCTCTCTCTCTCTCCTCTCTCTCACACACACACACACACACACACACACACACACACACACACAGAACAGAGTGCTATCTTTGGAGTTGGGAAAAGTAACTTTACACCATTTCGGTTATTCTGATGTTTTCTTTTTTCAAGATTCGGCGTTTCTTTCCGATGCTCTGCAATTTTATACCTTGCCCCCAGCTGTTCGGCCTGCTGACATTTTGGCAAGCATCTGTGCTTCTTATTGCAGTGTGTGCGTCTGTTCGCGTCTTCAGCGATCCCGTAACATTTGGAGCCGCGACGGCTGGCTGTAGGTAAGGATACAGAGAAACTGACTTTGGGTTTGAGGTGTCTTTTTTTTTTTTTTTTTTTTTTTCACCAGAATTCAGTGACGATTTAGGGGGGTGAGCGGTGATCTAATAGGTAGCGCTGCGCTACTGAACGGCCGTCACCGCTGTCACGGCGACGAAGCGTGGGTTCGAGCCCAGGTCGAGTTTGTGATATGTGATACCCATTTTGTTTTCTTCTTTTTTTGTTGTTTTTTTTCTGGATACCGGGCTGCTCATCGGGGGTTCCTCTCCGGGTTATCCGGCTCCCCTCCCCCGGCAAAATTTAAAAATAGGATACGTATTGGGTGGCGCTGCACCGCGGCGACACACTTTCCCCGGGAGGGAAGCAGCCCGACTTTCCCGAAAGGGACAATACAGTAGTTTTTAAAAAAAAATAAAAAAAAGTAGTTTGCAGAGAGGACACGGACGCAACATCAACCGATGGTCGTTAAAAATTCAGTAAATTAGTTTATTTAAGAAAGTATTAACACCGTGTCAGCCTAGTGAGCCCACGATAACTTTTCACAGTCCGAGGCTGTAAGTTCTCTGTGGGCCGTACATACACACTGAACTGACACTTGAAGGCATACTCCCAAACACCTACCCACCCCTACCCACTTGAAAGCATTCCGCTGATGAAGTATAGTTTTGGAACAAACCAGGCCTAGTGTTACCGTGTCGTTTAGTAGGTTAGGTATACAGAATTCAAACCAAGTTCTAGTAAACTGCTTCTTTTTAGTTTTTTCTTTTTTTTTTCTTTTTTCTTTTTCTTCTTTTTTTCTCAGTCTTAGTTTCGTCGGAGGCGTCGAGATAGTCCTACGTGTCAGTAGTGCTACGTATCGATGGTCCTCCGTGTCGATAGTCCTACGATTTTACGATTTGTGTATCGATAGTCCCATTATTGATAGTCCTACCCCTCGATGGTCGTACGTTGACTGTTGACTGTGGAATGTGCATGTGTCGTCTAAGATTGGTGGTTTATATATTTCTCTTTTGTTCTTTCTTTTTTCTTTTCTTTTTTTTTGCGCTTCTAGTTGTAACGATGTAGTTCCACTTATAGTCAGTTTCACTTCCTGGAGCCGGGCAGTGGTTGCTGACCACAAAAGAAAAAAAGAAAAGAAAAAAAAAAACCAACCCTGTCCCGCCCACATATCCCTTTTACTGGCCGTGGACGACGAAGCCTATCTTAGATGACCCAGCTTTGACCTTACGCCGTCGTTTGCCTACCACAGAGGAACCTGTCTGCTCTGCCAGCCGGCGTCAGCGGTGCACCGCAGCGTTTACCGAGAAATTTCCCAACCACCGAGTGGCCTACATTCTCGACCGTCTGGGACAGCTCTGTGTGTGTGTGTGTGTGTGTGTGTGTGTGCTCAGCGTGTGCAGTGGTGCACGTCCCTAATGTGACAAAGGAGCCTGTTACCAACGACCCAGAAGAGTTCCCTAAACTACGCGTTTACCGTTCTCTGTCATGGATTTGAGAGGCGCTTTTGATCCATTTTTCCAGAAAGGTAGACCTACACACTAGCGACGGACCGATGTTACAGCGTACTGACATCTACACTGGAAGGGCCTAGGGCCTAAGTGTTTGCCGGTCAAATACATAACGATTAGGCCCTTTTAGAAAACGACGGCAGACAGCGTCTGTTACTGGGGCATAAGTCCTGAAAGTTGTTTAGCAAAGTGAAGTTCTGCAAGGACAATTTCTATCATCGAACAGGAGAGCCGGGATAATCGACCGAGCGGTAGAGCGTTGGCCTCGCAATGTTCGGGTGGTGAGTTCAAATCCCAACTGGGGCCAAATTATATATATATTCGTGCTGGCCTTTTTGTTGTTGCCTCGTCCGGCTTTGATATCGGTCACTCACACGTGGCGGAAAAGGACGTTAAACTCTATAACACCCACCCTCTCTGCTACAGCACATTTCTGCTGGCTTTTCCCTCACTGGGGAGTTTTTGATATCACCCCTACTGACGTGCGGGGGGAGGGGGAGGGGGAGAGAGAGAGAGAGGGAGTGTGTGTGTGTGTGTGTGTGTGTGTGTGTGTGTGTGTGTGTGTGTGTGTGTGTGAGTGAGTGAGTGAGTGAGTGAGTGAGGTTTTTTTAAAGCCGCGCAAGCCACAAACACTAAGTCGATACTAAATGTGCCTGCACTACGTGAAAAAAATGTAATGTTGGACAACTTGATGCAAACTGGTCTACGGGCAGTATAAAACTATAAACCTATGACATGCCAAAAAAAGGGGGGGGGGCGAAGGGGGGGGGGAGGGAGAGAGAGAGAGAGAGAGAGAAACAAAACCACTACATCCCCAATCAATCAGTCAGTCAATCAATCCATCGCTGCCACTTCTTTCTCGCCCTTACGTGACGGGAAAGCCTACACGTACCAAATCCCGATCTATCAAAAGATCACTCAATCGATCAATCATTTAAAAGGGCTAATTCCATCTTTGCAAAGCCATCTCGTGTTTTGGAACAGTTTCCTTCGTGAGCGCGCTGTACACTCGAAATATTAATCTTGATGCTTAATTTAGTACAGCTCTTAATGCGATACAACGTTGCGCGAGCGGTCGAACATTCAAATTCTACTTCTGTTACACTACTGGAGCGCTTAGGGCGGTCGCCCCGTCATCGAGTACGCTCCTGTTGGCTCAGTGCCAGCATTACAGACGCTGTCATTGTGCAGGTGTCTGAGTGGTGTGATGACAGATACGGCGGACACAGCTCAGAACGATCTGTGAGCATAAACATGGGAGTTTTAGACGCTTTAATCAATCAGTCAATCGGCTGCTGGCACCCAGAATTAATACCAAAGAAAGAGTTGATTACTTTAAGGGCTCCCACCTCCTGAAGTAAGTAGGGAAGGTGGGGCGGGGGGTTGGTTGACAAATACAAAAACAGAAATAAGCAATCAACCACACGACATCATAAGAAGAGTAGCAGGCGTCATGGGCCGTGAAGGGGAATCCGCTGTGCCATCGCAGATAACCCGTAGACAGCATTGTGGCGTCGCTAACTGCAGACTGTCGTTAACTGCAGACAGATCGCAGAAACTGATGATAACTGGGATACATTACTAATTTGGTAATTAAGGGACAATGATAATGTTAACGCGCCTCCACCTAAGGATTTGTTGATCAATAAAAGCAGCAAACATAACGTAGTTTAATAATTTGCGTTCCGTGACAATTTAATGAGAACTCCCGAACAATGCGGTGCTGACCTTGACCTCGAGTGCGCGCGACTGAGGTACAGGCGCGTGATTTGCAAGAATGGCGTGAACGTTTGCGTATCATGTGCGCTTCTTTTGTGCAGCGTTGCACTCGCGAGTCACTTTGAGCACTGCTGTGTCGAATGGAAACCAGGAGGAAAAGTGGGTTTGTTTTTTTACCTGGTAAAATGATGACATTTTGTAAGTGGAAGTCTGTTGTAGAGATCGCGAAAAGTCACTGCATTTCGATGGAAATTTCTAGACCATCCCAGAACATGCGAGTGCAGTAACGTCACTAGACTACGTAACCTTGGAAAGATTCCGTACTTGCCAGTAAGTTGCGGAATGTTCTAGATCTGACCTGTTAGTATATAAGCAGCACTGCCGCACAGCGTTCTGGGTTCTTCCTCTTTCATGAGTTTGTTCTTCGCGCATCTTCTGTAAATAAAGTATTGGAGTTCTATCCTGTTGTATCCCGTGTCTTCTCTGCGAGTGCACCGAGAGAGTGACATAGCAGGAGAAAAATACAACAAAGTCATAATATTAAATGGAATTAGGCATACAGTCCCCCGTGGCCGATTTCAGTTATTTGTATTACCGTACTTTCCATAAAAAATCACAAGTTCTCAATACATTCTGATGGATTTTTATTCAATCATGTAAAGTCGAAGTTGTAGGCGTACTGATATTATGACTCCCACTTACAAAATGTCATCATTTTACCATAAGCACTCACTTTTTCCGCCTTGTTTCCATCCGACACAGCAGTGCTCAAAGTGACTGAGTACAACGCTGCACAAAAGAAGAGCACATGATACGCAAACGTGCACGCCATTCTTGCAAATCACGCGCCTGTACCTGGAATGTGTGATGAGGAGTGCGGGGAGTGCTCCTTATTTCCCACATGCGCCTACAACTTTCTGCAGTTAACGACAGTCTGCAGTTAGCGACGCCACACAGCATTATTCCGACTGACCCGCTTCTCATCTGCAAGGTTATGGTCTTTAAAAAGTGCAGTTCATTAAATATGCATCTGGGGGTCCACTGCTGCACTATTTTGCATCTGGTGATTGACGTGTTCCCTGTTAAGGACATGTAGACGGGAACCCGCGCTGTCTTCACTTCTGACTCAATCAGCCAAAAGTCAACTGGACGGGCACTAGATAATTTTCTTTTAATTCTTTAATTATCTTTGCAGCTAGGAAAGACAGATTCTACCAAAAACATTTTCTTCACATGCATGTGACACATATGCACTTGACATGCAGCGAACCATCTCAAGCACACGACTGCTCACGACCTCCTCAACAGTCAGAAGTGAAGAATGTGCGGTTTTCTGTCTGCATGTCTTTACCAGAAAACACGTCCATCACAGCATGCAAAATAGTGCAGCAATGGACATCCAGACGTATGTTTTAATTAGCCGCACTTAAAAAACCATGACCTTGCAGATCAGAAGCAGGTCAAGCGAAACGGTGCTGTCTGCGTGCTGTCTGCGACAGCACAGCGGATTCCCCATCCCGGGCCATGACGCCTAAATACTGCTTCTCGTCTTATGAGGTCGTTTGGATATGCACTGATTATTATTATGTATTTGCGGGGTTTTTTTTTGTTTTGTTTTTTGTATGCCTGTACAATGTGAAACATCCCCCTCCCCCCTTCCCCATTTACTTTAGGAGCTGAAAGCCCTTAAAGTAATCAACTCTTTCTCTGGTGCTAATAATTTATTATGGGCGCCAGACTGAAGCCGAGCGTGCATGGGTGTCAACTAGCCAGCAGGTCCCTGGGGATCTGAGTTGACTTGGTGATTATCCCTAGTTCATCTGCGAACATCATAATGTTTCGTATGGGGGTAAGATAACGGCACCATCAGTCGTTATCATAAAATTTTAACGAGAAGGTCCGTTATAGCGACCAGTGAACTAGGCCCAAGGCGCTTTCCAGTGGAAAAAAATATCTGTATACAGAGAGAGAGAGAGAGAGAGAGAGAGAGATAAATAAAAGTAAATAAATAAACTTAAACTAACGTGTTGGCAGTGTGTTAGTTCTGGTTTCGCCGAGTCCCCTACAAGATCAACGGATTCTCACATACTGTTCATGGTCTGTGAAAGACAGCGTCCGTTTGAAAAAGTTAAGGCTGTGATTCTACAGATGTAAGGTATGCATGGGACATAATTATCAGCACTTAGTGCAAAAACGCCAGGGCTTACGTTGCGTCCTGCGGGTCGGTGTACAATTACACACATGCAAACAGTGAGTTTATCGTGATTTGCAAGGAGGAAGAATCCC
Organism: Batillaria attramentaria; assembly: GCA_018292915.2. NCBI lineage: Eukaryota > Metazoa > Mollusca > Gastropoda > Batillariidae > Batillaria > Batillaria attramentaria. Next base: position 912,156 of record JACVVK020000054.1, read on the forward strand.
CTGCTGTCTGTTGTTATAACAGCCGTGTGAGATGGTTCGCTGCATGTCAGCGAATGAAAAATGTGGATTCAAAACGTGTGAGACAAACTGGACATGGGAGGTCATACAACCATCATTCTCCTCTTCTCTGGACAAACGACCTAAAGCGAATACCAGATCCACGGCACTTAAGCCTTTTTTTTTTTATCCAGACGACAGTAGTTATACAGTGTGTTTCCTGTTCCTGTGTTGGGGAGCCGGAATAGCCGAATGGTAGAGCGTTGGACTTTCAATGTTCGGGTCGTGAGTTCGAATCCCGGCTGGGGCCAAATGTTTGTGCTGACCTTTTTCTCGTTGCCCCGTCTTTGATATCACCCATGTGTGGTGGAAAAGGACGTTAAACTCCTAAACACCCACCCACCCCCTGTTCCTGTGTTTGTCGTGACTGCAGAACAGGAAGAGGATGAACCACCAGCAGCCAAGATCTGCTGTTATAAATGATGTTGACGTTCTGGACTCTGGAGGTTACCACCCTCAAGCTACAAACCGCTACATTCCTCGGGAGTTTTCCGCGGATTACAACGCGTGTGAAATACACGGACAGTCATGGGTAGTCGACAGACAACATGCCACTATACACGGAGATCAACAACAGAGGTGCTGTGAATATTGTGCGCCCTTCACAAGGAAGAACAACATGACAGAGGCGTGAAGCCACGAGTCATCATATGGGACTACAAACAGTCACGTGCCTCTCACCAGGAGTCTTCCGCGCCGGGATTACGACGCGTGTGGTGAACTGTGGAAAATCATGGGTGGTCGACAGACAACATGCCTGGACACAGGGGTCGACCCGGCGAGCAGAACACTGTGTAACACACTACAGAATGAACAACGACGCCCTGAATGCCGGGGTGGGTGGAGGGAAGTGGCTTGTCTTTGATATCACCCTTATGTGGTGGGTGGGTGGGTGGGTGGGTGTTTGGGGGTTAACATCCTTTTCCACCACATTGATACGGGTGATATCAAAGACGGGGCGACGATGAAAAAGCCAGCACAAATATTTGGCCCAAGCCGGGATACGAACTCACGACCCGAGCATTAGAAGTCCAACGCTCTACCATTTGGCCACCACGGCTCCCCTTATGTGGTGGAAAGGGGTGGAAAAGCACTGAACAAACCATGCGGGGGGGGGGGGGGTGACTAAGACAATGAACAATCTCGAAAAATCCTTGAATGTATTTAAAACAAAGTGACTGCTACGCAGGCGGCCCGTGCGATTTGGTAGTGGTAGGACATGATGTCACTGATAAACAGGACCACTGTGACGGCCCGAGTTGCACACTGAGGCAAACCGGAAGCAGTGGCGACGCTGAAGGAGTTCTACAGAATGCGCGGAAACATGCCGGAAAATATCAACACCACACGTGTGAGCGGCGAACGATGGTGAATTTAGCTAGCTAGCTAATTCCGGTGTATTGTGTCCTTGTTGTGTCAGCGCCGGACGGAAACCGAAAGCGCGAAATTTCAGTGTCGCTTCCGGACACGTCCAATCGGCGTTCACTTGACTGAAAACACTTGAAAGCGGAGAGCGGTAACTGACGAAGAGGGGTCAAATATCGGGATGAATATCGGTAATGGAGGCGTGGGATGCAGCTGACTCGTGTGTTTCCGTGAAACCCGCTGGGGTGTTTCCGTGGACTGACGACAAGTGGACGTTGTGAACGTAGAAATAGAGTCTCAATACGCATGACAGGCACACAAAAGCATATGGAAAACGTTTCATCGAATACGCTGACTCTGTGCATCAGAATCAGTCAGTTGGGTCTGAGTATAGCATCTGAGACCACTGTGGCGACTCGCGTGTAAGTTGTTTTAGAAGCGTACCGCGTATTGAGCACGGCCCGCATGTAGAAGTCGGGGTTAGGGAATTTAGCCCCGGGTTAGATTCTAACCTCGAACTAAACTAGCTCTAGGGTTAAATTTTCTGTTGTTTTTTGTTTTAAACCAGGAAGCGGGTCCATTCCACCATGGTGCCTAAGCCGTTATAGAAGGATTTTTGTCTTTCTTTCTTCGCTTCCTTTTTTATTTCATTTTGTTTTGGGGGTTTCTTTTGTCCTAGTCTGGGTTAGGCCCGTAGCCGTGGGTTAAATTAACCTGGAGTTCTACATACGGGCCCAGACGACGTTATTTGGTTGCGGACTCAGGACCAGCCAGACGGCGCTGATTGGTGGCTATTTTTAGAAGCTTTGTCGAGTCCCAATCTGTTCAGGAATGGACCGTAGGCTCGAAGAAAGTCGTATTTCTCTAATATTAGAAGCCACAAAGTTCCCATGGCCAAGTGACATCTGTCTATCTGGCAAACAGATAGAGCTTCGAAAGCTGCAGTTTTCCATCTCAGCGGCGTTAGGAACATAGAGGCTTCAAACACATGTAGAGACGCTACCTAACCACCGGAGCCCTAATCGGGGTTTTCTGTCCCCGTCAATTTAAAAATAGGTAGGTGGTTGGCGCTGCAATGCGGCGAAGTGATTCTCTCGGCGGTGGGGTGGGGGGGGGGGGGGGCAGGGGAGCAACCCGAAGTTCCCGAAATAAAGTAACGCGTTTCCAAGCGAAATCTGAAAGCTTAAAACTTCACGCGGCAATGGCAGTCAGCTGGCAAAGTTTACGCTGGAAAGTTAAGTTGACGCACTTTGAAAAGTGTCCGAGGACATTAACGAGTTACTCTTGCGACGATCAATTTAGTCGATTGAAACTGTTTCTCCCTGAAGTCGTTTGGTACAGGCCCCGCTGTGGCGACATGCATTTTGGATTGCAGCCGAGTGCAGGCGAAGCTCATCAGCACGGTTTCTTTTCAGGCTAGATTTATGTCCTGATCCCCATAAAAGTACAGCAAGCGGACATCGTTGTTCGAAACGGACAGAAACTCGTGGGTAAGCGCGTGTTTAGAGACATTCTGGTGTTACACAAGGGCAGCATAAAATATTTTTTTCCTTGCCCACCAGGCATTTCGGACTTTATTAAGTTTACAAAGACAACGAGCAATAACTGACCGTGTTGACAATAAACAGGTTCACAGCAACATCCTACAACACCTAAGAAGAGAGAAAGAGACAGAGAAAGAGAGACAGAGACAAAGAGAGAGAGCACCAATGGGTGGGTGGGTGTTTGGGGGATTAACGTCCTTTTCCACCACATACGAGAGCACCAATGAAACAAAACATGCACAAAGCTGCTTTCAGTCCCAGGCTGGGACAACATACACACGCATTACATGAATACAGTACCACTGGGCGTCGAGTCTACTACATAAACGGTAAGTACAATACCAGGTCTTCGAGCTCTTCATTTTCAATTTCACAGCGATATTAATGTTTTTCTTTCAATAGTCTTTTTTCCCATAAGTTCTGCACAGTGTGGTATATTAGGAATGATATCATTTCACCTACAAAATTAATGTAGCATAAAATACTTTGTTTTACTTGAATATTCAATACGGTGTTAAAGCTTACGTTGAATATACCTAAACCTTTCTCTCCGTCTCTAAAAACAGAGGCTTTGTGGAAGTACAGAGGTGGTGCAAGGGTGCTACTTTTGTTTTGGCGGACAAGAGTTTATGTCGTGTCTACTAACTATAAGATCGACTATTTCGATGATTCCCTACCGTCTTATTTGTCCGCTTCACTCTGCACCCACAATCCGTCGCGTGCCTTCCGCTCATCCAGTGAAAAGCGTCTCAAAATTTCTAAGAGAAATCTGAAACCCCTTGGCGAACGCTGTTTCTGGTTTACCACCCCAACAGTCTGGAACTCACTGCCCGCTAGCGTGAGACGGCAACCTACACTGTCGTTTTTCAATTCTGAGTTTAAAACATATCTGTTTCAACTTGCCTTACACTGGTTCATGTAACCGTGGTGTTTTCTGTTTTAGGGTGTGTTCTATGTGTGTGTGAGTGTTGTGTGAATAAGCAATGAATTGATGTATTTTCTAGAATTTCTAAAATTATCATTGTGATTTTTTAAAACTATTTCAAGCGCACAGATGCAGTCACAAGAGCAACTGTTTCAAATTAGAAGCCTCTGTATTTTAAAGATCCCGGCTGGGGCCAAATATTTGTGCTGGCTTTTTCATCGTTGCCCCGTCTTTGATATCACCCTATGTGGTGGAAAAGGACGTTAAACCCCCAAACACCCACCCACCCACCCAGCATTTTTAAAAAAAAGGCAGCAACGGCGCCTTTCACAGTAATCCAGTCTTATACAATTCGCCCCAAGTGCCTTCAAGGCCGCGTCAGCTACGCTACCGTCAGCTGGCGAAAGGTCATACGTACTCTTTATAAAAAATAAAAAAATCCATTGCGTTCAGGGTTTTTTTTTTTATTATTTTTTTTTAATACCATGACGGTAGTACAGAAAGGAGTCTAGGGCAGAAATGAAGCGTGAAAAGAAACCGGGCCGAGCCTGGCACAGTAGAAGGCAGGTCGTATAATGTTACGTCGTCCCCGCGCTGCCACCAGCCTCACAAAACAGCATGCACGCAGATGTCACACATAAATAATTGCGCCTCCCATTACCCCGACCTGCGCACACTAACCCCACTTGCTGACAAGAAAGACTCGATTCGCCTGGCTGGCTCGGTTGATTTGGGAGATGGTGTTTCTAGGCGTGTTTTGTTTTGGTTTTTTACCCCCCGTTTCTTTTTCGTTAGTCGTTTCCATTAAGCTTTTCGGTATTGTTTTTGTTTGTTTTGTTATATTTGTTCTTAACACCCCACCTCCCACCCCCCCCCCCCAACCCCCGACCCCCCTCTCCAGAATGGTGTTATGTTCCAAATTTAAGTTTAAAATTTTGAACTGTCGAGTCGGGTGACCTACTTCGAGCTAAAACTCTGGCGACAGATGACAAAACAGCAATTTTTTGTGGAGAAAACCAATTTTCTGCAGAAATGTTGGTTTGTCTACAGAAAAGTCGGGTTTTCTGCACACACACACACACACACACACACACACACACACACACACACACACACACACACACACACACACAAACTATTCTGTCATTTCAGTTTTTGTGCCCCCCCCCCCCCAAACAAAAAAAACAAAAAAACAAAAAAAAACCCAGCAAACCCAAACAAGCAAACAAACAACAAACAAGGTGCCATTTTAATTCAGAAAATCAGCTATTTCTGTGTTATTTTAAACCTTTTTCCCTTTTTTTTTTTCTTTTTGCAGAAACCAATGACACAAAAACCTGACCGGCCGTGAACTTGTACTGTAGGGAAGGTGCACTTTATCAACCACACGACGACTTGACTAACGCGTTACGACAATGCAAAGACGTGTGCGTGATTATATTATTTCAAAATAATAATTATGCTTTCTGCCTGCGAGCATTCGTCGGCGAAATTGTTGCACCAAAAAAGACACGCGTTCACTGGGAGAAGCCCAGGGGTGGCAGGAACGGAAGGGTATAGTGGGAAGTGAGGGAGGGAGGGGGAGGGGGAGGTGGGGAGGGAGGGGGAGGGGGAGGTGGGGAGGGGGGGGAGGCAGTGGGCATAAGAGTGCCCACCAGGTCATCGGTGAAGGCAGTATCTTGGATATTGCATCAGTACGTCACAGCTCGGCTCATGCTGGGGGAACCAGCACGCAGCGTGCAGCGGAATGGCAGAAATCCATGCAAATTCCGAGTGCGCACGTCCAAAATGGAGGGGGTCCGTTGCGAAATACGGGCCCGTTAAACGCTGAAACGACACTCTCGGGACTTCTGCTGACATTCAATTTTCAGTTAAACTATCGACCACGGCCACATTTGAGAGAGAGAGAGAGAGAGAGAGAGAGAGAGGGCATGCTGGCTTAACCTTCAAGGCCCAGTCTTCCAAGAGTAATGACTTTTACACTGTCAGTTTTCGTTGTCAGGTGTCTAGCGGCATCACTGACACCACATAGAAACATGCGCAATTACTACACACGGCAGATTTCGCACATAAAACCGAGTCCCCATCTCAGAGTGATCGAGAAGAAGAAGTAGTTATATGAGAATACATGTATGAAATATTTCAATAAACTGTTCATAAACGTAGTAGTGATAAAACATTATACTTCCGCATCAGTTCTCATTGAGTTTTGCAGAAACATGTCTATGACGACTACACCCCCCCCCTATCCCCCCCTCCACACACCCGCCCCCATACCCAACCTTCCCCAACACTGTCCCAACAATGGTTTTTATCGTATGCCTGTGACTACTGACAGGAAGCACAAGCCGCGAGACGTTTCCTGGCGGTGAGTACAGTAACAGAGTAATGACGAATGTCATCATGGTGAGCATTACGCCACAGTAACGCACTGTCAAAGGTGAGCAAAGAACATTTCAGGACCAGAATAAGAAGAATCCCCTGTGCCTCAGACGGCCCGGTCAGCATGACTCAGTTTGTTGAGCGCTGGTTGTCATCCCTAGTAACGCTACAATTTTGTTGTTGTTGTTGTTTACAGATCGTTCTGAGCTATTTTCGTCATATTTTATCATCACACCACCTGCACAGTGACAGCGTCCGTAATGCTGGCACTGAGCCAACAGAAGCGGTGACCACACTGAGAGCTCCAGTAATGTGCCATCACTCGTAGAATTTGAATGTTCGACCGCTCGCGCAAAGTGTGAACAAAGCAGCATAGCAGTAAAAGCTCTACCAATCAATATACAGTATTTCGAGCGTCAGTACAAGCGAAATCACGACTGAGCGAAATTCCAAAACTTAAGTTGGCTTAGCAAAGAGGGAATCAGCCCGTTGAGATAAAGCAGGGGTACAAATACTGACCAGGACAATCGATGAATGCCTATGTCTGTTTAAGGTTTGGCTGACCTGTACTACCCCTTGAACTGTTCAAATCCTTCAACCAGTAAAACAAACACTGTCCAGAAACCATGTCAGCAGATGCTCCACTGCAAAATAGGTTACTGAATCGCCTCAAGTTTCTGCGCAGCAAAGAACGTATTTTAGTCAATACACACACCGCACGCCAGCAACTTTTAAAGGGGCTCTTGCTAGTTTTAGCAGTCCACACAGTGTCATGAGATGCATGAAACAGATATAGCTACTGTTGCATGTGTGTTCACTGAAGGGTGATAAGACATACAAGAGCAACTTTTGTCAATAACTTGTCACTCCAGCTTCGTATACTGCCACTCTGCACGATCCACACATGGACCTATAAATTATCTGCCTTAAAGTTTTTGGTTCGGTCAAAAACTTTCAACCGCCGGGGGGAGCCGGGGTGGTCGAATGGTAGAGCGTTGGACTTCTAATGCTCGGGTCGTGAGTTCGATCCCGGCTGGGGCCAAATATTTGTGCTGGCTTTTTCATCGTTGCCCCGTCTTTGATTATCACCCTATGTGGTGGAAAAGTACGTTAAACCCCCAAACACCCACCCACCCCTTCAACCGCCGGATGTAGCAGTGAACTGAAAGCTCAAATGAGGTTGACATTTAGCACAGGCCTTAAAGCCTCCATACGTATTACAGGCATACAATAGTTTGTGGAAAACTGTTCATCGAATGCTCTGACTGCGCATCAGAAACGGTCACTTGGGTCACAACATCAATATAGCATCTGAGACCATTGTGATGTCGCTGGCCAGCGTAACGGTATTAGTTGTTGTAGAAGTGCACCGCGTTCTGAGCAGGCGACGTTATTGCGGAATAAGGAATATGTAGACGGCACTGATTGGTGGCTATTTTTAGACAGACTTTGTCTGGTCCCAGTATGTCCAGGACGCAAAGACTCTTGTCCGTAGGCTCATAGAAAATCGTATTTCTCCAATAGTAGAAGCCACAAAGTAACGAAGACGGTCGCACTGGCCACATAAAACATGCTTCTTCCTAGCAGCCTTACAGCTGTGAAAGCGGCATTTTTCCATCTCAGCGGCGTCACAAGCATAGAGGTTTTAGCGTGAGCGGGGCGGTCGGTGGTCTAGTGGTTAAGAGACTTGTCACCAATGCGAGAGGTCAGGGGTTCGAGTCCCACTCGGGGCACAGAATTTTTCCTTCTCGTATGTGGCACCGTTCATTCGGGCCGATCGTCGGGGGTTCTCTCCGGGTACTCCGGCTTCCTCCCCCTCTGCTTTGGAAATGTTCAGCCCACGAAATTTGAAAAATAAATGCAATTCTAAATTCCGAAATTTAAATAGCTGAGCTGGCCCTTCGCACCACGTGATTGTACTATGTGTATGTCCAGTGTGTGAGAGAATGCGTGTGATTCACGTGAGCGTGCGTGTTGGGTTCAGTTCGCGGCGCTTTGAGCTGATTCATGAAATTGGGTAAAGCGCCTATACAATACTCATTATTATTATTATTATTATTATTATTATTTATGACGCAGTGAAAAGCTCAATATGGTTCGTGACTCTGGGGGAGGGGGGGGGGACAGAAAATGCGTAATAATTATTCCATTTAGCACCGATGCGAAGGCGTAATCAAAAAACATGAGAGCTTCTTCTACCACATGAGACTTCAAAGCGGGCGGCTCGAATTACCACGTGAAACAAATCTGAGACAGGCTGCGCGCGCAAGCGGAAGCAAGAGGAGATAATAGTTCGGTTTACGCTGACCGGCGCGGCGTGACCAGCCATTACCAACTGTGTTAAGCGCATATGCATATATTCCAAGATCAGACGAGACAAATTTATTTGCTTCCACAAGTATACAGGTTAAAAAGAATTCTCTTGCTTGAAGGCTGAAATTCATGAATTGTAATACACACCCGGGTGTGTGGTGGGCGTTTAGGAGTTTAACGTCCTTTTCCACCACGTATGGGTGATATCAAAGATGGGGCAACGAGAAAAAAGGCCAGCACAAATATCTGGCCCCAGCCGGGATTCGAACTCACGACCCGAGCATTGAAAGGAATAGTAATACACGTTCACATTCACGCACAACAAGTTACAAAACAGTTAATACAATCACAAAATATAATTCTCAGAGCCCGTATGTAATGGTCGAGATTAGGGCTTTTAGTCCCGGGTTAGAGTCTAACCTCGAACTAAACTAGCTCTGGCGTTAAATTTTCTGTTGTTTTTCGTTTTTAATCAGGAAGCGGGCCAATTCCAGCAAGGTGCCTGGGCCGTTATAGAAGGATTTTTTTTCTTCCTTTCTTCGCTTCCTTTTTTATTTAATTTTCCTTTTCGGTTTCTTTTGTCCTAGTCTGGGTCAGGCCCGTAGCCGTGGGTTAAATTCACCTCGACTTTTACATACGGGTCTAGATATTTCGTATTGAGGCTAATTAAGAACACATACCTCCAGATTAACATTACCAAGTTTCAGAAAAGCTGACGTACGTTTTGGAACAGCATGCTCAAACAAATGAAGAGTGTGTGTGTGTGTGTGTGTGTGTGTGTGTGTGTGTGTGTGTGTGTGTGTGTGTGTGTGTGTGTGTGTGTGTGTGTGTGTGCGCGTAATATATAGGCCCTACGCACTACTGTTAGCCCTAGAGATACTGTAAGCTAAAGTCTAAGTCCGTTTTTCAGGCATACAACAACGCTTTGCAAAACTTGTCATGGAATCCGCTTAAACCCACAAAATATTTGAAATATTATAATAAAATATATCAAAGCATTTGAAACCATTGTGGTGTCTCGGGTTGGGGTATATGTTGTTCTAAGTACGCAGAAGCGTACCGCTTACTGAGCAGACGACGTTATTTGGTTGCGGACTGAACACCAACCAGACAGCGCTGATTGGTGGCTATATTTAGCGGCTTGGACGTGTAGTACAGGCGTTAGGCCAAAGAAAGTCATATTTATCTTCTATTATAATAATAGTAATAGAATATTTATATAGCACCTAACCTTATCTAAGCTCTAGGCGCTTTACATAAAATATATATTTATTCATATTAAGACATAAAAAACACAAAAGACAGATAAAACAAACACAAGACAGGTAAAACTGACAAAACAGATACAAACTAACAAAGACTCATATCCACACACACACACACACACACACACACACACACACACACACACACACACACACACACACACACACACACGTTCCCTGCGCACAAACGCACTCACACCAGCAGAACGACAACATGACACGGCTATGAGAGGGTGAAGAGATGGGTTTTCGGTCGGGACTTGAAGGTGTCCTTGTTGGAACTGTTTCTGATTGTGAGAGGGAGCTGATTCAAAGTAACAGGGTCTGGTAACGGAAGGAACGCGGACCGAATGATTTAGTTCTGCAGGAGGGAATCTGGACGCCGCAAAATCACCAAACTGGTCGCAATGGCCAAAAGGAACATCTCTTCATATGGCAAACAGCACCTGAGGTTTGTAAGCGGCAGTATTTTCCCTCAGAACTCATGACGTACATAGAGCTTTTTAAGTGCTCCATCGATCCTAAGCAGCCTCTTTCTTCCCTAACCAGAAAGTAAGATGCAGCTGGGGAAGCCTGGGCCTGCATGTAAAAGTCGGGGTTAGGGAGTTTAGCCCCTGGTTAGAATCTAACCTCGAACTAAACTAGCTCTAGGGTTAAATTTTCTGTTGATTTTTGTATTAAATCAGGACTGAAGCGGGTCCATTTCCAGCAAGGTGCCTATGCCGTTATAGAAGGAGTTTTGTCTTTCTTTCTTCGCTTCCTTTTTTATTTAATTTTGTTTTGGGGTTTCTTTTGTCCTAGACTGGGTTAGGCCCGTAGCCGTGGGTTAAATTTACCTCGAGTTTTACATACGGGCCCTGGACGGTGTTCGTATCTCATCAGTTCACAAGTTACTAACAAGTTACTGACCTTGGACAGATGCACACATCTCGACTACAATATTACCGTTCAAAAAAAAATTCTATTATCTCCATACCGTAATAAAAAAAAAAAAAAAATGACATACGTATCCCTAAATTGATAGTGGTCATAAAACACCTGCTCTCTCAGTTCCATTTTCCTCTCTCAGTGTTTCTGTGACAACTACACAACGTGTACACGTCGCGGCCTGTACTGTCTAGACTACAGGTGGTTTGGAGCTGTGACCCAATTTTAAAAAGCAGCTGCAAGACGAACGCAACGGCGTGTCTCACGGTGGGGTCAGCCTATGTGCCACAGTGCGAACGTACCAAGCAATGGCTTGAAAACGCTAAAAAAAAAAAAAAAAAAAATTTTAAATGCACCAACGTAGGAGCAGATGTGCCGAACAACTAAAAACCGATGTACCTATACGTGCCTAGGTGTCAGGCTATATGCCAAAGTACGGACGTGTCATGCATGAAAACCAAGCATTAAAACCCCGATGTGCCATTGTAGAAGCAATTGTGCCATTTAAAAAAAAAAAATGATGTGCCTATATGTGCCTACTCACTGGCACACGCAGTCAGGGTGCATTTCGCTAGTCCTACGTGTCAACTGTCCTCCGTGTCGAAAGCCTGAGTAAATAGTCCTAGGTGTCGATATTCCGAATTCTCGATAGTCCTTCGGTCGATTGTCCTGCGCTTACTCGAAGTCTCCTCGGTCCTACATTTGACTAGTCCTACGTGTCGATGGTCCTATGCTGCTTCAGACTTTTCCAGTAGGACTACCGACACGTATGACTTATACGTAGGACTATCGACCCTTAGGACTATCGAGCGCAGGACTATGAAAATATCACAGTATCGATACAAAATGCGTAAAGTCGTCTATCGACTATCCACAGGGATGACTATCGACCGTAGGACTATCGACAAATAGGACTGTTGACACGTAGGACTTTAGAAACGTCCCCGGGGTGGGTCTTATGTGTGTGGGTGGGTGGGTGGGTGTTTGGGGGTTTAACGTCCTTTTCCACCACATACGAGTGATATCAAAGACGGGGCAACGATGATAAAGCCAGCACAAATATTTGGCTCCAGACGGGATACGAACTCACGATCCGAGCATTAGAAGTCCAACGCTCTACCATTAGGCACACTACCATGGGGCCAAATATTTGTGCTGGCTTTTTCATTGTTGCCCCGTCTTTGATATCACCCGTATGTGGTGGAAAAGGACGTTAAACTCCCAAACACCCACCCACCCCACCCGGCTCCCCATGTCTTATGTGCTAAGGTACCAACGTGTAATGAAAACCAACTCTGCCAAGAATCAAAACCCTTCTATCCCAGTGAACGAGCAGATAAACCAAACAACTGGAAAAAAAAAAAAAAACCGATGTGCCCATACGTGCTTACTCACACGGGGGTCAGTATCAAATTATATGTATTTATATGTATTTGTAATCTTATATGTATTTAGTCGTGGATGTCTGTGATGTGTGTTTAGTGCCGCTGTTTAATACAAACTGCCCAAATTGGGATAACAAATGAAAATGAAATTGAATTGAAATTGAATGAACGTGTCATGCAATGACAATGAAAACCCAGTGTGCCAAGAACCCAAAACCTTGTGTCCCAAAGAACGAGCAGATAATTATGCGCAACAGCTAAACACCGAGGTACATGTACCTACACGTGACCACGTGCAAGACAATGAAAAACTGACGTGCCAAATACTGAAACTCGATCTGCCAACCTAACCGAGGTGCGGCACAGCAAGATCCTGATGTGCCAAACATCCAAACCCCGATGAGCAAAACAATAAAAAAACGATATGCCAATGTCAAATGACAAAATTTTTAAAGAAGAAAAAAAAAAAAAACCCGATCCGCCCTCATTCCAGTACCAAACACTAATAACTCAATGTGCCAACGTGCCGATGTGTCAAAGAATAAGGACCAGTGCAGCACGTGAGACTAACTCCTCAGATCCAGTTACTCCGAAGCGCTTTCAGCTTAACACCCTGCACCAATCTGGGGCGCTTTATGCGTACGCGTAAATAAACCAAGAAAGCCTCAAGTCTGGTGTGCCAACGAGTCATTCCTGCCAGGGGGCAAATTCGACATGTTACAACAGGATGTGCGGCGTACCTCAACAACTACATATTAACTCTTTGACGACGGAGCGCAATTTCTGACACACGATTTCCTATAGGAAATCGTGTGTCAGAAATTGCGCTCCGTCGTCAAAGAGTTAATTCTTTTTGGCGACAGCTTGTTTTGCTGCTCGTACATCGTGCAAGCATGTAGGTGCACGACAATTCAGGGCCAATTTGACAGCTTGTTACAGGTTTATACACACATATATCGTCTACATGACATTACATAGGGTTCCGCCTCGGTAAATCACACACCGTCGCATCCCATCCAGGAAGTCATCGTGTTCGCAAATCGAACGACGCAAGAACGAGAGGTCAAGCTCCGCTCGTATGAAACCTCAGAATTAATTTTCACACTCGGCTAGCTAATGCGATCATTCCCTGACTGAGTTTTCGGCAGCGGGTTTCTACAACTGGGAGAGAGCTTGTTGAGGGGATATAATAATGCGGCAGGCACGAGACAAGATTACCGCGACCTCTGCACCACAGCTGACCCGTCAGTACTGACACGGAAACGTATAAAACCCGCGCTAAGCCTCGTGCACTCATAAAACAGTGTGACATGGGTTATGTCGACGGTTTCGCTAGGTCACGATGCCCTGGCGGTTAGCGGATGGGGATTTAAAAAAAAAAAATTATTATATCATTATACGAAGTTAAAGCGCGCGCGTGTGTGTGTGTGTGTGTGTGTGGGGGGGGGATGGGGATTTTAAAAAAATATATATTTATTATATCATTATACGAAGTTAAAGCGCGCGCGCGCGCGCGCGTGCGTGTGTGTGTGTGTGTGTGTGTGTGTGTGTGTGTGTGTGTGTGTGTGTGTGTGTGTGTGTGTGTGTGTGTGTGTGTGTGTGTGTGTGTGTGTGTGTGTGTGTGTGCATTTGTTTTCTGTTTTGCCGTGTCTTGGGTGTGTATTGGTCCTTGTTTGAGTTTGTTTTGTTGAAAATTTGTTTGTTTGTTTGTTATTTTCTTTGGTATTGATTTTCGTGTATTTTGTTTGCAATTTTTTCTTTTTCTGCTGTTGTTTTGTTGTTTTGGGTTACTTTTGTTTTGTCTTCGTGGGGTTTGTTGTTGTTGTTGTTGTTCTTGTTGTTGTTGTTTTGTTTTGTTTTGTTTTGGGGTGTGTTTTTCTTTTGTTTTTTGTTTTTGTTTTTTTTTTGGTTTGGGGGATGGTCTTTTAGTTGTTTTTTTGTTTGTTGTCTTTTCGGCTAAGGCCGCTTGTTATGGTTTATTACTTGCTATTTTGTTTGGGTTTTCTTCTGTTTCTTTTCGACCGGAGGGGTGGGGGGGGGGGTGGCACGTGTTTGAATACAATTATACAGTCATACTCATAGTTTAAATAACCACCCTCAGAGCACCGATTCTCGGGGAAAAAAGAAAAGGCCAGGAAAAATAGTTTCAGCTCATACAACAAACTTTTAAACAAGCAAAACTGCGACTCTTTATGCATAAAATGTCTCTTCAAGAGCAGAGAGAGGGTTTACGACCTGCACACGTCAGGTGTAGATAACTTGCTCCACTCGAGACGTCTGTAAAATGTGAAGTACTGACAATTCCTGCAATTTTTTTGTGCGCCCCCCCCCCCCACACACACACACTGATATGTAATTTTAGCCCGGAAACCTGTGTGCTTTTTATATAAACACACACTCCCGTTAACTTTACCTTTGGTGGGACGGAAAGGTCAACTCAAGGCTGTTTAAAGGTCTGGAAGAAATGAGGTCTAACTTACGTTCGCAGATTACTTGATTACGCTCTGGGTTAGACTTACTAACTGTATACGTTAGCTGTTATTATAAGCTGTTCTTGTCATACTGACGTTGCGGTGATGTTGTCTGTGACGGCAGTAGCGACTGTTTTGACAGCGTTTTATTAACATTTTGTTGGCTTGCTGCTGTTGTTTTTCGTTCGTGTGTTTCCTTCTGGGAGGGTGTTTTATTGCTGGTGTCCACAGCTGTTGTTGTTGTTGTGGTCGTCACGGTTGTTCTTGTTATTTGTGTGTGTGTGTGTGTGTGTGTGTGTGTGTGTGTGTGTGTGTGTGTGTGTGTGTGTGTGTGTGTGTGTGTGTACAAAATACACACAAACATCTGGGCTAAAAAGTGCATCTCAATGACCTTGCCGGCGTCCGTGCATGTGCGGAACGGAACAGCACAGAACAAAACTGCACAGCACAGCACAACAGAACAGAGCACAGGACAGCACAGCACAGCACAGCAGAAGAGAATCGAACAGAAAATCGAACAGAACAGAAAGGAAGAGAAACAGAACCAAAACAGAAATAAAACAGATGAGTCAGTTACAGCAGTATGAATTTATACTGTGTTAAATGGCTGGTTTCTTTCATCGACACATCAAGCGTGAGACGTATTCCCCACAAATATACTTACGTTTGTGAAAGCACCCTAGTAATAAGCATAAAGCTTATGTTTTCAAGAACACACTAAACAATTTTTTTTTTGCTCTGTTGTGTGATTCTACAGCGACGAGTGTCCTACTTTGTCCTACTTTGCCTCGACAAGAATAGAAATATTTAAACCAAAAATGCAGTACATTGTAGGGAGTGTATTTTAAAGATGCGCCCCATGCACACTGCATACTTTATGTTCATACTAGTACGACAAACTTTTAAAGATGCAAAGCTGCCGACTCTATGAAGAAAATAATTCTGTCTTCACAAAAGCAGAGAGAGGGACTTAACGACCTGAACACGTCAGGTACGGATAACTTGCTCCACTCAAGATGTCCGTAAGGTGTGAAGTACTGACAATTACTGCAATTTTACGCCCCCCCCCCCCCCACACACACACACGCGTACGCACGCACACACACACACACACACGCGTACGCACGCACACACACACACACACACACACACACACACACACACCACGATGATTTTCCTACTTTGTCCTACTTTGTCTCGACGAGAATAGAAGTATTTCAACTGAAAGGGCAGTACATTGTAATATTTTACAGAAGCCTTCCATGCACACTGCGTGTGTAATTTTGTTTAACTGTACGGCGATTATTGCCCTACTTTCTCCTACTTTGTCTTTGACAAGACTACAAATGTTTAAAGCCTCTACGTTCGTCAAGTCAATGCGATGAAAACCTGCCGCTAGAGGGATCTTTCTTACGGCCATTGCGACCATTTTGGTGACTTTGTGGCTTCTAATTTCAGACAAAGTACGACTTTCTTTGAGCACGCATACGGTTCATTCCTGAAAAAAAAACTGAAACTCGACAAAGCTTCTAAAAATAGCCACGAATCTGCGCCGTCTAGCTGGTCCTCAGTCTGTAACCAAGTAACGTCGTCTGGGCCCGTATGTAAAAGTCGAGGTTAATTCAACCGACGGCTACGGGCCTAATCCAGACTAGGACAAAAGAAACCCAAAAGCATTTTTTTTTAAAGGAAGCGAAGAAAGAAAGACAAAAATACTTCCATAACGGCATAGGCACCTTGCTGGAATGGACCCGCTTCCTGATTAAAAAAAAAATTAACCCTACAGCTAGTTTAGTTTGAGGTTAGACTCTAACCCAGGGCTAAACTCCCTAACCCCGACTTTACATGCGTGCCCTGCTCAATGCGCCGGCCAGAGTCAACACAAAGATCTCAGATGCTATACTGTGACCTGAGTGATGCACTGCCATACGTCAGTATTGAAACTTTAAACTAAAAAGACTGAAGCGTGTTACAGACGCGCTGCATCAGTGTGGTGCACACTGCACAGTGACGTCAAACTGACACCTCATCGTGCAGCTGCTGTGTCCCGTCCCGGTCACGGCTGGGTGGCCGCCACGCCTGCAAAAACCCAAGCTTTCTCTCAATCTCTAGCTGTGATCGAGAGAAAGGAGCATGCAGACCGTCGATTTTAGCCGGAGGAGGTAATCATAGGAACTATACGTGAAGTTTTGCACGCACAAGTAAGCGATGTTTGCGGTAGATAGATTTGATCGACATGTGTTTGAAAATGACACATTCAAACACAGGAGGACGTCGCAAAACGTTTGTTTCATCTCTCTGTCTCCGGCTTATTCGCCTCTCTCTCTCTCTCTCTCTCTCTCTCTCTCTCTCTCTCTCTCTCTCTGCTTTGAGCTGCTAGATATTGTAGTGAGTAGCAAAGACAAGTATGTGAACTGACTTAAATTTCTCTCAAAACTTCAACCATCATCATCCGACGCACATTCTATCAGAACTTCAACCATCATCATCAGCATCTCTCTCTCTCTCTCTCTCTCTCTCTGAGATGGGGGCGGGGTGAAGGCGAATCGACCAAACCAGGAAACAGTCCCAAAGTCTGACGGTAAAAAAGTGAGTATGTAGCTCAATTGATCCGAGAATTGTGGCGAAACACCTGCTTGTATAACAGCTTACACGGACACCGTCTTGTAAGGACCAGCTCCCAATAGGTCTAGACTCGTTCGGACACAGGTTGGACTCGCGTCAATGGATTTATACAATACATTCTCTGCAAGTCTAACCCTGACAATGACGTAGGTAAACTTACGTCATGCCCGCCGTCATACCTTGACGAAAGCATCGTATCCTGACGCCAGCTGCTGCATGTTTAGATCTGCAATACGAGCGTAGCAGGGTCGAACCCGGGGTCGCTTTTAACCCGGGCTGGATGAATTTAAACGCTCCAACCAGACCGGAGCTCAACCCAGTAAAATTGCCAAGTGTAAATAGCCTCGAACAGAAAATTACAATGCTGCTGCGGTGGCAGTCACCCCGGTTCGCCGATGAGATCACGACCGTCATTTCTGAAGACGGGAGACGGAAAGTGCGAGTAGTGACGTCAAGTTTGAGCCGCGTGCTTAGCACAGATGGGGAATGTCGCCGCACTGAGCTCCGTGAAATGAGAATGAAAACTCATCACCTGCATGCCAAATAATCGATAATTGTCCATGTCACACCGACGTTGAAGGGTTGAGGGGAAACATGCCACATTACTACGTAACACGAGTCGGTTTTCAAGCGCAAAGAAGGTCGTGTGTGAGTATACAAAGCCGGATTACGCACTTGATTAACGATTGGGAAAGAAAAACATGTTTTAGGTCGCAGACAAGGAAGCTGTGGGCGTGCGTGCGAGCGTGTGTGTGTTGTTGTGTGTGTGTGTGTGTGTGTGTGTAAAGATGATAACGTTTTGTACATCAGCTTAAAACTCTATTTAACTCAACACTGGACACCTCTGGCCGAATGGCAAATGCAACTTGTACTTAGGATCTGACGAATTGAATGAATTCTCTCTCTCTCTCTCTCTCTCTCTCTCTCCCCCCCCCCCCTCTGTGTGTGTGTGTGTGTGTGTGTGTGTGTGTGTGTGTGTGTGTGTGTGTGTGTGTGTGTGTGTGTGTGTGTGTGAATTCAATCTCTCTCTCTCTCTCTCTCTCTCTCTCTCTCTCTCTCTTCTCTCTCTGTGTGTGTGTGTGTGTGTGTGTGTGTGTGTGTGTGTGTGTGTGTGTGTGTGTGTGTGTGTGTGTGTGTGTGATTGCGCGTGTAAGTGAATGCGTGCCTCTGAAAGGAAACGTTGCTGTAAAAAGTCTCGCGAACGCTACCGCTTTCGTCACAGCGACTAGGCCAGGGAAAGAGGGATCTGAGTTTACAAGTAACGCGTTCCATGACAACGTTGTCTGACAAGCGTTCTACACTTTCAGAAGCAGTCAGATTTTGGGAAAAGAGGTCTGAAACGCGACACTTTCATCCAAATATAACGGACACGTAAACTTGAAATGGTTCCTGAAGTATGAATGAGAAACAGAGGCCATTTCGCGGATCAATCGCAAGAGATATGATAAGAAGTTGTTCTGCGCTGCAGTGCCGGCCAGTTCCTATTCTCCTCCTCCGCAAAGTGGCTGTGCTGCTGCCCCAAATGCGGCGCACGCACGCACGCTCAGTGACCTCTCAGCACCCAACGTGATACCCGCAGCAATCAGGCCACTCCTTTGCTCTGCTCCAGCGGAGCGGCGCCTCGGAGTTCTCTGGTTGTAGAAGTGAGGCCACTGGTGCATAACCCCAAAACTTACTTAGTAGGAATTGAGTGAACAACGGAATTTCGTGTTGAAAGAACTCAAAGGACAGGGAAATACCCATAAACAGGAGTTGTGGGGTAGGGGGTGCACGTTAGCGGTATTTTACAGCTCTCGTTTGGCAGACAGTGCTACAAGAAACATCCGCTGAGCCAGCCAGCGTAGCAACAGAGTGGCAATCGGTCCTGCAACGCACAATTCGAGCGCCTCGGATCCACTTTACGCGAGGACTGTAAACCTACAATTAGCGGATTCAGGAGGCTGCGCAGAGGTAACGCTGACACCGCCGATCAGCAAATTATCACTGATGTCAATCTTCACCACTTTTCTTTTCTATGGTCATACAGTCACGTGATCCCTTCCTTCACCACCGCCGGCATAATTTATGGCTCTTTCAAACACCCTGACAACAGCCAAATACACTACCGCCGGCTGATCAGAAGAAGCACCTGAAAAACGCAACAGCATTTTGACTAGCCCCCATGATGTGTTTGGTCTCCCTAGTGCAGCCAATACAGAATTGCCGGTTGATCACTAGTAGCACCCGAAAAACTCAACACCATTTTGACTTACCCCCGTCATGTCTTTGGTCCTCTAGTGAAGCCAATACAGAACTGCCGGTTGATCACTAGTAGCACCTGAATAAACTCAACACCATTTTGACTACGCCCCCGTCATGTTTTTGGTCTCCCTAGTGCAGCCAATACAGACTGTGACTGCCGGTTGTCCACCAGTACCACCTGGAAACTCAACACTATTTCGACTTGCCCCGTGATGTTCCTGCTCTCTCTGCTAGGGCCAACTACTGAATGATCACTCGTAGAACCTGATAAACTCATCACCAATTTGGCTACCCCCCCCCCCCACACCACCCCCCCCCCCCCCTTTGGATGTTTCTGTCCTCTTTAATGCAGGAAGGACACAAATGGGGGTTGATGACTATCAGTCGCTAACAGAAGGCAGCCGGAGTTCAAAATCATTTCACCGCTTTTTCTGAGCCGAGCGAGAGAGACACACATACACGTATTGCAAGCCCTCGCTAAAAGAAGAATGCAGACACGCTAGCACGCTGTCTACGGCGGGCAGCCGCATCTGGCGCTATAATGGCTGATATTAATGGGTAAACGAAAAGGAAATATGATGCGTGCGGACAACATCTTTTGTGGCAAAGGGCTGACTGGCAGGTTGTTTTTTTCCGAGTGCAGCCGTTACGAGTGTATGACCCGGTCACGTCCCCAACTAAGTCAAAAATAGACTCTCTCTCTCTCTCTCTCTCTCTCTCTCACACACACACACACACACACACACACACACACACACACACATAGGCCTCTCTCTCTCTCTCTCTCTCTCTCTCTCTCTCTCTCGCTCGCTCGCTCGCTCAAAGTAACAGCTATGCGCGACCCTCTATGCTTTCAAAGACAACCACTCTAGAATTCTCAAGTCAATCTCATAGATACAACAGGATAAAATGTATGCTTCGAGTCATCAGAAATGTTGATCACTAGTAGAACCTGAAAAAGTCAACACCAGTTTGGCTGTCCCTCCCCCCAACCCTCCCACCCCCACCACCAGACCCCACCACCCCCGACCCCATCCCTCTTTGGATGTTTCTAGTCTCCTCTGTGCAGGAAGGAAGGACACAAATGTTCATGACATTACACGAATTACGCGATTACCTGTGATATATCAACATATTTACTACCATTCTGTTTTGGTTGTAGCCGACTTCTCAATTTGCAAGCCACGAAGCACGTGTGCATATGTATCTGGAGCCGGGTTAGTCAGCGTGTACATTCACTGATTTGCGTCAACACCAAGCAGATGGTAATGGAGGTGGATGAAATGAAAATAATCTCTCCAGCTGACGATATAGATCGTAGAGCGCATGTGAAAACCCGATGCATTTTCTGCTTATAAACGAAGAGTAAAAATAAATAAATAAATAAATAAATAAATAAATGAAAAAAGGAGTCCAGCTGACGACATGAATGAAACATTTTTTTTTTACCAGGGGCCAGGAGTTATTGAAATAATGTGTCCAGCTGACAACATAGGCTATATTCCCTTTCTGAACGACAGATGAATGGGATGGACTGAGGAAGACAGCAACCTAGTTGTTCAAAGACACACACACACACACACACACACACACACACACACACACACACACACACACACACACACACTACTATTACATAAAATAATTGTATGCCAAACATACAGCACCACTGTTGCCCACCTCCCTTTGAAATGTTGTGTCACGTTACTTCACCTTACCAACGTTATGTTACGTTACGTTTCGGGATGTTTCGTCATGTTATGTCATGTCATGTTACGTTGCCTTGCGTTATGTTACGTTAAATTACGTAATGCTGTTGCGTTTCGTCATGTGTTCTGTCACGTTGTGTTACGTTACGTTACGCATGTTACATCACGCCACGTCATGTTAACGTCATATCATGATCACGTCATGTCTTGTTAACGTCATGTCTTGTTAACGTCATGTCACGTCACGTGACATTATGTCATGTAATTATATGTTATATCATGTCATGTTAACGGCATATCATGTTAACGTCATATCTTGTTAACGTCACGTCACATTACGCTACGTCATACAATTTTATGTTATGTTAGATCATGTCATGTTACGTTATGTTTCGCCGGTTATGTTTTGTTTTTAACCAGTCTGCTGACAACTCCGCCGATCAGCCGAGCCGGTAAGACAAACATGCACACCATGGTTAAACCACGAACAGAGTTGTACGCACCTGCAATCCACGTGCAACACGGAGAAGTTTGTCCCACACTGCAATCTATCACCTGTCTCAATTAACTGTACTGGGCGCTCTCCAGTTCTTGAGACACTGACCTGCCGCTGTGTAAGTCACTTCGGTAACATCACCTACTCTGTGGGAACTCCGACTCTTTAAGTGTAACCCGCAAAAAGTCGCTTCAGATAAATATATGAAGTAATTCGAAACTACCCTGATGCCAACCGAGTTTAATCGATTCCAATCTTTATTCTCTCTCTCTCTCTCTCTCTCCCCAAAATCGGGTCATGGCTTCTTGAATGCTACAGCGAGAACCGAGCATGAAACTACAAAGTATTGACTGTACACAGTTGAACGATGGAAAGCTCGTGCAACACGGGGCTCAACCTAGAAGGCGGACAGCCTATCCGGTGTCACTTTGGTTCCGTCAAAGCTTTGCTCTCAGGAAAAGAGACGTGTCTCCAATAATTTTGAACACAAGAATACAGCCTTCCATTGTAGTTAAATATACGTCTCGTCTGGGTAATGAACACGCTGCTTATCAACCGTTCCCTTTTTTTCACACAAACAAAACGAAATCCAGGAAACTGTAGCACCAGCACCGAGTGCTTCCATGTTCAAATGTGAGCTGTAGCACCGGAAACACTCGTTGGGGTTTGATTGGTCTGAGTGAAAGAAGAGGCAGTTTATCAATAAGAAAACGATTTTTACTGTCACATTAAAATTACTAGGCTGTAAAGACCTCTGCATGCTCAGATTTCAAGCACACAGCTGTTCCCGAGAGAAATCGCTGTCCAAACTGTTGGTTTAAAGCTTCAGGATTCAAAATATTTTCATTTCCTTCGATTCCTACTGAAGCATGAAGTAACAAAATAAACAAACAAGAAATACAAATGACAGCGTAATTATAGGGGATTCAGCTAGATAGTTGCAGTCCAGCATTACCCCCCCCCCCCCCAAAAAAAAAGGATCGAAACAGATTATAATATACTCATGTAGTTACTGCTGCATGTGTGACTTCCTTGAAGCGTCATTAAAAATACAAGAGCAATATTATCACTGTTTTGCCATTCTAGCTGAATGCTGCTATCCTGCACACTCCACATAGCGACCTGGGCCCGTATGTAATAGTCGAGGTTAGGGCTTTTAGCCCTGGGTAAGAGTCTAACCTCGAACTAAACTAGCTCTAGGGTTAAATTTTCTGTACTTTTTTGTTTTAAATCAAGAGGCGGGCCCATTCCAGCGTGGTGCCTAAGTTGTTATAGAAGGATTTTTTACTTCTTTTCTTCGCTTCCTTTTTTTTTATTTCATTTTGCTTTGGGTTTCTTTTGTCCTAGTCTGGGTTAGGCCCATATCCGTGGGTTAAATGAACCTCGACTTTCACATACGGGTCCTGCAAATTACTTCCCGTAAAGCTCATGGTTAAGAAGAAAAAAAAAAGTCGTCGAAAACTTTCGACTGAAGCTCAGAACTGAAAGCTCAAATGAGGTTGAAATTTTGCACAGGTCTTGATAAGGGACCATGATTATTACGTTGTGGAAAGGGAAGTACATCGGGGCTTATTACACCGCCATCTTGAGTGGCCCCCGTGGGTAAGCTGAGTGGGAAAGATTTTGTATGACTTAAAACCAGGCCATAGGACCAGGCGAATCGGGAATATCGACTTTATTCAGCGCTCTAAGAAATTAATCACAGGCAGACAGAAGGCCATTCAAGCTTGGCTGAGGCAGAATTTTACGGTCGTTGAGAGGACGAAAAGGCAGAAGAGGATGGGCGGTTTTAACGAGAAAGGCAGCAATAAACTTCAATTTTCTCACTTCAGTCTGCGAGTTAGGCGACTGACAGCTCGTTACGCTTCTGTACGGAATTCAATTTTCACGGCAACAAAAGGGTTTCTCCGCGCGGTAGTGGCGAAGATTTTCCATGTCACGTAGCAAGAGTGAAAGTTGTGCAACGCTTTATAACCTCGAAAAGAAGGAAGAGGGTTTTTTTTTTTTTTTTTAGGGTTACTTAAAGTTTGCTACAGAGGACTGCAACAATTAAACAGATAACAGTGTGCGCGTGCGCGTGCGTGCATGCACGCACATACACGCACGCACGCACGCACACACACACACGCACACACACACACACACACACACACACACACACACACACACACACACACACACACACACACACACACACACACACACACACACACACACACTGACACCGTCAGATCCAGGGGAAAATTCCATTTGGAAGTTGGTCAGAGTTGTCCTACTTCACACACAGTTTTAAGCAAATGTGCCAGATCTTTCCGCACGGCCTTTACACACACACACACACACACACACACACACACACACACACACACACACACACACACACACACTGACACCGTCAGATCCAGGGGAAAATTCCATTTGGAAGTTGGTCAGAGTTGTCCTACTTCACACACAGTTTTAAGCAAATGTGCCAGATCTTTCCGCACGGCCTTTACACACACACACACACACACACACACACACACACACACACACACACACACACACACACACACACACACAGAGTGGGTGGGGTGAGTGTCTGGTAGTGTAACCTGCTTTTCCATCACGCGTGGGTGATATCAATGACGGGTCAACGAAATAAGGCCAGCACAAATATTTGGCCCCAACCGGGATTCGAACTCACGACCCGAGCACTATGGAGAGTCCAATGCTCTATCATTCGGCTATCCCGGCGCCCTACGAGAGAGAGAGAGAGAGAGAGAGAGAGAGAGAGAGAGAGAGAGCACAGTATACTTGCATATGACCAAAGACTATACATTCCATAACGAATTCCCACAGCCTCCAATATCATGACACACACGAAAATCGACTCCGCAGGACGACGCTTAAGAACGCCATCGCTGCACAACAATTGAATGAATCAACAGACAAGGCAAAAGAGGTTCTCCTCTCCCCATCCCCCCCCCTCTCTCTCTCTCTCTCTCTCTCTCTCTGTGTCCTTTCCCCCTGTTGCGCAATGCCTTTTCTCCAAATATTCTCCCTTTTCCCTAAACCTCCCCCTTCGCCTTGCTCCCCTCCATCACCCCCCCCCCACCCCCCCCCCCCCCCCCCCCCCCCTCTTTCCTCCCTACCTCATCGCTTCTCCCCATGTTCTCTCCTCTATGCCCGATGCCAAAGCTCACTGCCTACTTGTGTGGCGCTGCTCGATCCCCTCGCCCTCGTGCGTGTAAAGAGACCAGGCTTTCTCGGCCTTTACGCGCTTTCCTCAAGACGACGAGGTTTCAGAGAAGAGCTGTGCCTGTGAGTGCGCGTGTATGCTCGACACAGCCTCTCTTAGGGATACGTAGAGCTCTAAATGCAACACATCAACGTCTACTGGTCGCGCGGACTTGACCGTGATGAAGCGCCCAACAAAAAACAACAGACTTGCTTTCCTGACGCCTTTAGTCTTCGGTGGGCTAAGTGCCGGCCTGTGGGAGGTTGTTACTGTGCATGTCAAACTCGAGGTTAATTTAACCCACGGCTACGGGTCTAACCCGAGGTTAATTTAACCCACGGCTACGGGTCTAACCCAGACAAGGACAAAAGAAACCCAAAAACAAAATTAAATTTTTAAAAAAGGAAGCGAAGAAAGGTAAATAAAATCCTTCTCTAACGGCTTAGGCACCATGGTGGAATGGACCCGCTTCCTGGTCAAACAACAAGGGGTGGGTGTTTGGGGGTTAAACGTCCTTTTCCACCACATAGGGTGATATCAAAGACGGGGCAACGATGAAAAAGCCAGTACAAATATTTGGCCCCAGCCGGGATCGAACTCACGACCCGAGCATTAGAAGTCCAACGCTCTACCGTTCGACCACCCCGGCTCCCCGGTCAAACAACAACAACAACAAAACAGAAAATTTAACCCTAGTGCTAGTTTAGTACGAGGTTAGACTCTAACCCTGGGCTAAAATCCCTAACCTCGACTTTTACATGCGGGCCCTGGTGTCTAAGTGGTACGATAAGAGACAATATATATAGTGCGTTTGGTAACTAAGTCGCAAACGACTTCGATGATACCTTTATATGGGGACACTTCTGCACACATATTTCCGAGAAAATATTAAGCAGGAAGGTGTCGCTTAGTACATTTTACAACAACCAGTATTCTCTGTCTTTCCGTATCTTCTCGGCGTAAGTGAAATCAGCCTAAATCGATATATTCAGTTTTTTTTTAAAACCCGACCTAAGCCCTTTTCGAGGACTGAACCTAATCCAAAATAGAACTTTGACGTCATCCACTGACGTCACTTTTTTCCACTGTCTCCAGACAGTTAGAAGGAAGAGGGAGAGAGAGAAGAAGGAAGGTTTTAGGAGAACACGTCAATTGCTGAACAAGGATTACATTTGAAATCGTCAAATCTGGTTCTCGAAAGGTATATTTCCGGCTCATTTCGATGCTTTATTTGTTTGCAGCATGCATTCTCGCCCAAACTTTTACTTATGCTAAGGTCGTCAGCTGTTTCAGAATCATAATCCACGGCTGATAAAAAGGTACGTCACAAGGTTTTCAAACATCTATTTCCAGTAAATATTCACAAAATCACAGTTTGTATACCAAAAAAGAAAATCTCGAAAAGCTTTGGCGACTGCATTTGTATTACCAAACGGTGTATACCAAAAGAGCTCGGAGAAACATTTGAGTATAGGATTATAGGTAAGATCGGCCCAAAAAATCCACCGTCTGGCAAAACTACGCTCAACTGAAGCCCAAACACAAGCCGAAAACCACAACGTCTGCCACAGCCTTGGCGGTGTAATAAGCCGGATGTACTCCCCGGCTCGTTTGACTCCGGGCCACTTCCAGCCTCAAGCTGTATTGACCCGGGGCACTTTTAGCCTCAAGCTGCTTAATGTTAATTAATGTTAGCCTCAAGTATCAACTACCAGGGCATTTCCAGCCTCAAGCTGCTTAGACCCGGGGTACTTCACGCTCGGCACTACATCCGGCGTGTTACACTGGCACGGCTCACTTGGTCACTCTCTGGCTGTTGCAGTTCTCGTTTGTATGGTCAGCAGAGGTCAGTATATACTGCATAGCTCTAGCTATCATTGAGATACAGCATTTCCAGGGTACTGGCACATTCACAAGGCAATTCCAAGACATAAGTTGTTCGCACAGCCAACAGTCGTCAGTATAAGTATATTGCATTCACAGAGATAAACTATCTCGAGTGTAACTGGGCAAACGTTGCAACTCAAAAGTTGTCCTCTGTGACTCAAAGAAATGTAAGAATTGCGCCTTTAACAGTTGGAGCCAGGACGGATTCGGACTTAAAGATGTTATTGCTAGCATTACTGGGTTTTACGTAGGGAGACTTCTTCTTTGGAACCGTTGTGCTTGTGACCGGCTGCGCCTGTGCGCTCGAAGAAGTCCATCTTACAGTTCAGTAGAGTTCGGAATGCAACACACTGAGGTTTGATGGCCGTGCAAACGAGAAATACTCAGATGTCTGTCTCGATCTGTATATAAAACCTAGCAATGGTAGCAATTTAGCGCCTTTAAATGACAAGATCTCACACTTTAAAACCTCAATGAGTTCGTGTAGCGTACAATGATGCCGAAGGAAACGCGGGAAATATGTGCACCAAAACCTGTTAGGTGTGTCAAATCGCGGCATTAGAAGCCTGTATCTAGGTCGGGTCGGTGTAATATTTCGCCAAAAGCGCACGCTTTTGTTTTGTTTATAGAAATATGAGTGATATCCCGGCCGGAAAAACAGGCCTTGTCTCTACCGCCACATGGTAAAAGTGCCTTAGTGCTAATCAAACCAATGGTAACTAGCTCCTTTTACTATTATTTTAACGAAACCCGTCAGAGTTCTTGAATCACAGTGGTCGTGATGTTACTGACAAGGACGGTTTCTATATATACAAATGGATCATCACTGCAATCAAACACATCAGTATAATTGTTAACTGTTCAACAAATAAAAGCGACATAAAAAGGGACAGAAACCACTTAACTTTCACAAAGGACGGCACGGGTTAAGTGGTTTCTGTCCCTTTCATGTCGCTTTTATTTGCTTAACTTGTAACCACTTCGCAGTCATTACCCGTTTCCTTTTCTGTTAATTGTTCATTTAATATTTTTGAATTGTAAGTAGTCTTAAAAACGCAGCATAAATAATTCAAAATGAAAAAATATTTTTCAAGCAATGATTACCGATTGCCTAAATGGTTCTCAATATTTATACTAAGACAACCACCTCTTATGAAAAGAAGAGCTTAATGTGATATAGTTACCCAACCACAACGCTAAGTTACACTCGGAAAATGTACATAATAGAAAAACTGAGCACTGACAGATATCTCACAGCAGTTTGCGTCAGCAGTCTTATGGGGACGAGGGGTGGGTGGGTGTTTGGGGGTTTAACGTCCTTTTCCACCACACAGGGTGATATTAAAGACGGGGCAATGATGAAAAAGCCAGCACAAATATTTGGCCCCAGCCGGGATCGAACTCACGACCCGAGCATTAGAAGTCCAACGCTCTACCATTCGACCAGCCCGGCTCCCCCTTATGGGGACGAAACAGTGGACGACGACTGTAGTACAATGCCTAAAATATGTAATAATAATAATAATAATAATAATAATAATAATATTATTATTATTATTATTATTATTAAATGTCCCACTTGGCGAAACTTGACTTCGACACTCCGGTATACAATACTAACATCAGCAAAAACACTGATGATTGTAAACGTAACACCGAACTTAACAAAACACAACTGCTCAACGTGATCTATGTAAGCATTACAACAACAACAGCCAGCGGACTACACGTACTATTAGGAAATACATGCTAAAAATTGTTATCAGTGTCTATTAATCTCAACATGCAGCCTATTTCTGACACGTGATTTACGAAACATCAGCAGGTCAGCTTGACCCGACACCTTTCAGGGGTTGCTCGTGTGGTGAGAAACATATGAGAATCATGGCAGGCATGGGGCTTATGCTGGGACGAGTGAGACAGCTGTCAATCCAGTTCACTGTCACGTGCGTGCTACCGGGCTAGCTCATAAGCGCCCAACACGTTCTTGCACTATTAAATGTTCGTAATGAGTTTTGAGGTGGGGGAGAAAAAAAACACCCCTGTCGCTTACAAAGCTCTAAGGTTACTTGCCAAATGAATAGATGTTCCTATTGGCCATTGCGGCCATTTTCGTGATCCCGACTGGCGCCAAATATTTGTGCTGGCCTTTTTCTCGCTGCCCCATCTTTGATATCACCCTTACGTGGTGGACGTTAAACTCCCAAACACCCACCGCACCCTTCTGGCCTTCTAACAGAAGAGAAATATGTCTCCTTTTTTTTTTGCCTAACGCTTCCATGTATGTGCCACAAGCCGCTAAAAATAGCCACCAATAAGGGCTGTCTAGTTCAGTCCGCAACCAAATGACATTGTCTGTTCGGTACGAGGTCCGCTTCTACAGACTTCAACATAAGTCAAGGACCACCTTGACAGACAGGTCTAATTTTTAAGAATTCACAAAAAATAGAGATCAAGGAATCTTTCAAAATTGTTTTGCTGTGAAAGTGTTAAAGGGTTAACAATGAGTCACCACAATGGTGTCAGATGCTAACTGTGTCCCAACTGACTAAGTGTGACGCAGGCATTGCGCACATTCGATGACTAAGTTTTTCCACGGCGTTGTTGCATGCCTGAGACTTTCAAGGGGTGCGTGGGTGTTTGAGGGTTTAATTAACTCTTAAGAGCCCGAGCCCGACCACCACCCCCTGACCGCTATATGATAAAACTGGTTAAAAAGAGCAAGCCACTGCATACCAGTAGGAGCCACTTCGAGCCAAGAAGATTTGCCAAGGGGCTTTCAAAGCCACTTCGAGCCACTATTATGCAATTTGCAGCGGTCTCGGGCCCAGCGGGAAAGGCCCACGCCTTGCGTACCAGTGGCTTGAAGTGGCTCCTAGTGATCTGAAGATTTCAAATAAAATTGCGATTTGTGCATGGGCTATAAAGAGTTGACGTCCTTTTCCACCACACACGGGTGATACCAAAGACGGGACAGCCAGAAAAAAAAAAGGCCAGCACAAATATCTGGCCCCCAGCCAGTCGGGATTCGAACTGTCGACCCAAGCACTGAAAATGCAACCGCTCTACCGCTCGGCTGTCTGGCTCCTGTTCAGCATTACAGCCCGCAAAGTTATTTAAAAAAAAAAAAAGGTCACTATCGCTATGTCCAGAGTATCACTTCATTCGCACACACAAGAGTTACGGCTTCGAAAGCGGAGTTTCCTCTCCCCCTCCCTCCCTCCCTCCCTCCCTCACAGTCAGCTCGGATCTTGTTACTTCAGGATCACGGGGGTTGAAGTATCAATATATATGTCACACGCTGTGGAAATCAGTTCATCAAATGCGCTTTATCAGTGCACCAGAATCAGTCTCCTGGGTCACAATTTAGCATAGTTTATGAAACCATTGTCGTAACTCGTGTCGTCGTGTATTTATTATTATTATTATTATTATTTATTCCTGTTTTGGGGGGCATATACATATACATGCCACAAACATTTATGGACAACAGACCTACATAGATGGACATACCATATTGCTCTAAAGAATATCATGTAGAACAAACATATACAACACGTAAGACACAGACACACACACACACACACACACACACACACACACACACACACACACACACACACACACACACACACACACACAATGATCCAAATAGCAATCCAAATAGTGACAACAATACTAACAGTGTAAAGAAGGGATAATTAAAGAAAATAATAGACACAAATAATCAACAAAGTACACACTCACAACATACACAAACATTCCATCTGAGTAATGTCTGCACATCACAGACAATAATAATAATAATAATAACGGATTGTACTTACATTGCGCAAAATTCTCACAAAGTGACTCGCGTACTCCCGCACTCATACCAACAAATATGCACACACACACACACACACACACACACACACACACACACACACACACACACACACACAGCAGCTGAATCAGGAGGAGGTAAGTGGGCTTAGTCGAAAGCCAGCCGGAACAGATGCGTTTTCAAGTCAGACCTGAAACGATCTATGTCCGACTGGTCTCTCAGGCCGGCAGGTAGACAGTGCGTTCCAGAGTGACGGGGCAGCAAAGCTAAACGCGCGCTCGCCAACAGGTTTTGAGGTTTCGACGGGGAACGTTCAATAGTTTTTCAGATGAAGAACAATCATTGTAATCATCGAGGGAAGCAACTTGCTTTGTACTTAATACAGATGCAGTTACGTCTCATGGTCGGCGTGTATAATTTAAATTATTGTTGTAGAAGCGTACCGCGTACTGAGAGCAGACGACGTTATCAGGTTTTTAGACTGAGGACCAGCTAGACGGCGCTGATTGGTGGGTATTTTTAGAGACTTTTTCCACTGAACTATTGTACACGACTGGAAGTGTAGGCCAAAGAAATTCGTATGTCTTTAATACTTATTAGAAGCCGCAAAGTCGCGATAAAAACGTCGCAATGACAAATGGTCCATAGGTGACAGCGCTGATTGGTGGCTATTTTTAGCGACTTGGTTGTATCGACGTGTAGTACAGGCATGGAAGCGTTAGGCCAAAGAAAGTCATATTTCTCTTCTAGCAAAAAAAAAAAAAAAATGGTTGCAATGGCCAAAAGGAGCATCTATTCATTTGCCCAACAGCCGTAGAGCTTGAATATAAGCGGCAATTTTCCCCTCAGGATTCAAACAAATTGGACTTAATCCGGTGCCAGGCGGCCATCAGCAAAATTTCGACGAGTACTCTCAGCAAAAGCCATTATTTAGAAATATGACTGAGCACATACATGCCTTTAAATTGTACTAATGTATCAGCAGAAGTCGTTCTCTGGCTGACAAACGTTCCAGTTCGTTCTAACCGACAACCGGAAATCCAAAAGCGTTTTTTCCGGTGCCGTGAAGTTTTGAATTTGCAGGGTGGCACATAGTTAAAAGTTTTTGGTTTCAAGGTTTTTATTTGCCATGCGCATACTATTACCAAGACAAACTAATAAAGTGAAACAAACAAAACAGAAGCGGCAGACAGAAAACGCGATGACACTGGCTCGGGGGGAAAAAAACGTTAAATAAGGGTGCTACTATGATTTCGAAGCGGCAGGCGCAAGGACACAAATTGACCATGGGGTCATGTTTGGTGTTTATTTGAGGTACCCTGTTTGGCGAGTGTGATAGTCTGTGGTAATTTTTGTTGTCGTGAAAAAGTGTGACTGTTGTATTATGTAGGTCAAGGTACATGCCAGGCGGCCACAAAAAGAGGCAAGCTGCCAGTGAAGCTGGGAATTTTTGCTCAGAGATCGAGCACAAGTGACGCAAGCGGATTTGTGTGAACTGCCTCTCTGGTCTAAAGAGAAAGTAGACGTTCATTACTCCAGTAAGGCCTGAGCGGAAAGCAGACATTCAATTAAAAAAAAAAAAAAACTCCAGTCACATGCGTGGCTTTGAATGGTCTGTTCATGGTAGTAATTGTTTCTAGATGGAAGCATTTTCAGGGGTGACTATGATGCCTGAGGCTAATAGGGAATATATAGGCATTTTGAGGCCCTGTGTATTTGTGTCCTTCGGCCGGCAGAGCACCAGAAAAACAACAACAACAACACCAGTCCATTTTGTGAATACGAGAACATATAGCACCAGCACCTTTGACAATCCTCGTACTTACGATATGATCGATACAATCGCACTTGGAAGGTTTGGCAAGGACATCGGCCAGTTTCCAGACCACCAAAAACGTGACAGCATAACCTTGCTGTAAATACCCATTTTAAAATCTTCACCGTTGCGTTTAAACATGCGTGCAAGACCACAGGAACCGTTGCAGGAATGAGAGGCTTGTGAATTATAGATCTGTTAGACACCCCCGGCTCATAAGTAGCTACATGCACGTGCGTCCAGAACCGTTTGTGGTGGTAACAATGCTGCTGTTTACGACTGATCCATTGAGCTACGGGTCAAACTGACATACATGTACAGTGTCGAGGTTACGTAAGGTACGGTACGAGAACAATGCCTGTATTTTGTTGCCAGTGCAACTGAATCAGACATTGACGATTGATTGATTGATTGATTGATTGATTGATGTGAGTCAGTCTGTCAGTCAGTGAGCGAGAGAGTCAGTGGTCAGCGAGTGAGTGCACTATCTAGGAATCTGACAGAATCACTGACCGATTCAGTGAGCATCTGTCTGAGTGAGTGACTGATCTGGTTCGTGCAGTGAGGTGAGTGAGTGAGTGAGTGCATTATCTAGAGCACTCACTCACTCACTCGTTCACTGACAGACCGACCGAACAACCTACTGACCGATTGATTGATTGATTCAACTGAACTGCCGGGCTCCTGCTACATTAAAACTCTGTCACTGCCACATCGACCACCAAGCACGCCCTGTCTTGGACTCTCGCTCTCTCTCTGCCCGAGCTCAAAGTGCCAACGCATTACCCGCCATGAAACGTGAACTATCAAGCCAATGAACGTTTGATGAATTGAAGCGCCTGGCTACATTTTCAGCCCATAAGATCAAACAACAAAATGTGTGTACACTGGAACTTAACATTCTCAACTGACTAAAAAAAAAAATAAAAAAATTCGTCAGCGGGTAGTAATGACGTACACTGTGCCTGACATGCGCTAACTCAGTGTTACGCTATTTCGGTCAAGTCAGTTCGTCCCTTGTTGCGCAAAAATAACCTGAAATGCGATTTAGCAGCGGTGTAAGCGGGGAGGAAAAATGGCTGGAGTGTCAACAATGACAGAGCAAGGGTTACGAGGTGGCGATTGATCGAAGGGAGAGGGAAAACCACAAATTCCACACACACTACCAGCTCTCAGCTCTCTCGTGTCAAAGCCTGCATGGCTGCGCTTGCATTAAGCCACTGCGATCACTCCCCCACCCACCCTCACCCCCCCCCACTACCCCCGTTCTCTCCGGCCCGAAAAAGCTCCGCATCCTCCCCCCCCCCCCCCCCCAACCTCCTTGCTCATGTCCTAGGCTATATCACCATCCTCCCCGTCGTTCTCTCTCTCTCTCTCTTCGGTCAGTACTGTCTGTTCATGATAATGACATATGATTGTATGTAACACCCCCACCCCCATCTTAAACCAAATTCTCTCTCTCTCTCTCTCTCTCTCCTCTCTCTCTCTCTCTCTCGTCACACACACACACACACACACACACACACACACACACACACACACAGAGTTTCTCTCCCCTTTGGCCAGTACTGACTGTACATGATAGTGACAAATTATGATTGCATGTAACACCCCCGCCCCCATCTTCCGCATGTACACAGGCACTGAACCGCCTAAACCAGATTATGCCTCTCTCTCTCTCTCTCTCTCTCTCTCTCTCTCTCTCTTCGATTGTTCATGACAGTGACATAGCTCTGCATGTAACACATCAGTCCGCCCCCACCACCCCCATCAACCCCATGTGAACAGGCAAACCGCCTAAACCACATTATACAGCTCTCTCTCCCTCTCTCTCTCTTGCTCTGCTCTGAGCTCTTTGCTGCCAACGACTGTGGCAAGCAGTGCCAGAGTTAAACACTATCTCACTTTTCTGATCAATGCAACTTGCGTCACAACTCTCCATCCGCCCCAGCGGTTCACTGTGTCAGTCAGGGGGAAAAAAACGTTCAGGGAACTGATGGGAAATATACTATAGCTACGCTTCATTCGATTACTCTCTCTCTCTCTCTCTCTCTCTTGTGGTTCACTCTGCCTTTTTTTAATAGTGTTGCCGTGTAGTCCGGCCTAGAACTGTAGCAGGGACAAGACCGACTAAAGACAGGTCTTTTAGTCGTACATAAATCTTGTAAAATACAATACCGTGCAAAATAATCTCTCTCTCTCTCTCTCTCTCTCTCTCTCTCTCTCTCTCTCTCTCTCTCTCTCCTCCTCCTCCTCCTCCTCAGTCCTCCTCCTCCCGCACCCCAACACCCCCCCCCCCCCCACTGACACCAGTCCGATCTCACGGATACGCCCATGGAGTGAAATCTCTTCAATCAAGGCTTAAAACACCAGTCAGTGATGCCCGCATGCAGAGACTCAGTGCAGGAGAAATAGAAGAAAATATGACGATCACGGATGCCAAACTGAAGAGATACTTAAGCAGGAAACTGAAGGAGAAAATGACAATGAAAACCGGCCGATCAAGGACATCTAAACTGTTCGTACTGAGAAACTGAAAGAGGAAAGGAAGAAGAAGAAAAATAAAACGCATTACTGACGGGCGCCAACTGATCTGAAGAACTGTCAATACTGAGCAACGCGGCAAGTGAAGCAAGCCAACACATGCCTATTACTAGGTCAGTGGTGTAACATTATCGTGTTTTCCAGGCATGTCACGACTGAATGTGTGTGTCGATAGCGGATAGGCCCACTGCACTTGTGTGTGCATGTAGCCGAGATACTGAAATTCAGTTGTGCAGGCTGCCGTCAGTGCACAGTGGACGAAATTTGACCCAGCCCACTTCTTGCTATCAGCCCCAGTGCCGCACGGCAACTGACTGACACAAACACAGTAGGGATCGAAAGGGACTGTCTCCGTCGGTGACAGTCACAGTCAGTGACACTGACAGGCGGAGAGAACGACAAAGATCAACAGAAAGAAAGACAGAGAGAGAGAGAGAAGGATGGATGAAGACAGTGAGGAACAAAGAGAGAGAGATAGTGAGAGCCACTGAGGCTGAGAGTCACGGGCACAACAGCCTGAAGAGAGAGAGAGGGAGGGACAACACTGTGAGAGAGAGAGAGAGAGAGAGTATAAATAACAAGATTGTCAATCGAGTCATACCTGAGTTGTCCAAAAAATCCCACGCAGAAGTCTATTCCGGGTTTCGTCATGTCATGAGGAGCCGGTTCACACACACGGGACTTTCTCTTTCGTTCTCTATCTCTTTTTAGCCTTGCCTGTCACACATCTGTAAACAACACACTACACGAAACGCCGGCCGCTGTTACTTGTAGGGGGGTTAAAAACTGACTCATGTGCATTCCTTGCTGCACCTCGGCACTGCAAGCAAGTTGTAAAAACGCCTTTCCCAGCCCCGTTACTGACTGCATTGCATGCCGCGGTAGTGGCCCGCGATCGGGCCTCCCCCAATGCAACTGCACCGCGAGGCTTTTTTTTTTTTTTTTTCCCTGTCCCCCCCTCTCGTCTTCTTCACTCTATCACGGCAAAAAGCATGTTTGTGTGTAGCTAGTGAGACACAGGACAACTCTCTCTCTCTCTCTCTCTCTCTCTCTCTCTCACGCACACAGAAAGCGGTAGCCACGAACACACCCAACACACATTAACTCGGTTACTCTGCCAGTGTCAGCCGGCTCTACCGACATGCCATCGTCTCATTTCGGGATCGAAGAGCGCAGAGAGAAAGGGGGAAAAAGTATTGTGGTTGTACTCACATAAAAAAGCCATCAATTTTTTAGCCTTCCTCACAATGGCGGTCCCCTGGTTTTTTAAGAGGCATTATTACATCACAACTGCCGCTCTTGGCCCGCCCTGTCACCCCTCTCGCTCGGAATGAGCACGGCCTTCGTTACTCCATCAGTGAGATATTGACCCGGTGAGGTAACGTGTCTGGGGAGACAAGGTCACGCTGTCTGTCTGCCTGCTCGTGGTGTGGGGCCCTAGCAGGGATACCAAACTACAAGAACCCGCAACATGCTTTTTCGCTTCCCCGTGTGGCGGAAAAAAAAAGAGGAGATCCACGCAGTTGTAAACCGTCAGTACAAACTCTACCATGCATGGCTATGTCAGCGAGACCTAGCACTCTCCAGTTTCAAGGTCGTCAGCGCTTCAGTGTCACTGAGTTTTGTTTTCTTCAGTTTTTTATGATTCCGGGTCCAGTAACTGACACCAGCGACGAGCATTTACAAGGGATTTGAAACTTTTTACTCATCAGCTGACTTTCCCTTCGTGTCATCAAAGTGGCGAGGCTACCGTACATTAAGATACGTAGGGCCACCCCATCACCCCTTTGAACGCCAATCGGCGGCTGTTATTTTGCGCTGTGGCTGCCCGCGAAAACGGCAAAGTGCGCGTGTGTGCGACTTTGAGACTGAGAAGCACCGCGCTCAAAGACTGAAATGCGCGAATGGAATCGAATGGTGAAGACTGAGCCAGAGAGGAAGAGAGAAAGAAAGATAGCTGAGGAAGAAGCATTAGCATTTTTTATGTCAGTGGGGGACGCCCGGCCCTGGTGACTGAGTCGGAGGGCGCAGGTGGGAGGGAGAGGAAAAGAGAGTGAGAGAGGGAGAAGAACTGACTGAACGCGGGCGGACAGGCACGGTTCATCTTGCAGTGGGTGACACAAGCAGTGACAGCCCTACTGAACGCGTTGCGTGCAGAAGCGATGCACCACATGCATGAGCATGAGGAGACAGTGGTACCTCTCTCAGTGCCCCCTCTCTCTCTCTCTCTCTCTCACACACACACACACACACACACACACACACACACACACACACACACACACACACACAGAAACCCCTGAAAAGACGCAACATACAGTCAGTGCTATCAAACGTCACCTGTAACTAACACAAGTTTAGTTGTCAGAACGTGTTCAGCATGTCAACATGTGTACATCAGTGTCAATAAGTGGCACGACAACCTCGTAAATACACGCACTTCCCTGTATAAATAATAATTATTATGAATTAGATATAAAACAAGAGTGCGCGCGCGCACACACACACACACACGCACGCGCGCGCGCGAGCGAGCGTACTGACACTAACACATACTAACACTGACACCCACACTTCAAGATTTGTGTCAAAAGCTGGTCGTCAATTTCATGCAAACCCTCTCCCACAACGAGTAATTAGAATATTACTCCCCCCCCCCAAAAAAAAAAAAAAAAAATGTTGAATGTGTCCAGTAGGCAATTTGTTTGTTCGCTTGGTGTTGTTATTGTTGGTGGTGGTGATGATGTTTCTTAGCTTAATTGTTTGTGTGTTAATATGTTTTCCATGATGCAGGAGGGAAGGCGGGGACAGTCGAGCAGTAAAGCGTTGGACTTTCAATGCTCGGCT
>JACVVK020000054.1:955000-977500 GCA_018292915.2 Batillaria attramentaria
CACATATATTATTGATTTTAAACCAAGCTAGATAAGTTATCGCGACATGACAAGCAAAGTACCTCCCTCTGTGGCCCTTTCTCCCCATCATTCGCATGTATTGACACAGATGCACAGTCATTAAGGGCATAATATATACAGTTGAACGCATGTATTTAACACACTATTCGCCGGAAAGGTCGTTGCCCTACTGATCGTCACGTTCGTGAAAAGACTGACGAGGGAAGCGGATGCAGATGGAGGGGTGGGGGATAATAGGAGCGGCGGGGGGGGGGACACTTGGCCGAACCCATGAGCTCCCGCATATATTAATTTTATCAACACTAGTAATGTGAAGAAAAGCCTTGCTGGATCTAGATACAGATTCGCTCCTTCTTGCCTTGAAGCAAGGTACGGTAGGACGAACATCTAAGGAACCATGCTCACTGTTGTTGTTGTTGTTGTTGTCCGCAGAGCTTGTCCGGCTTTAAGCCCTAATTAGTTTCTAACTGTCCACGGCCCTAACCCCCTGAACACACTATATGACAAGACTTTACCAACACTCACGAGACCACTAAACAGCACTATACACCACTCCACAACACTATTACGCAAGGCGTGGGCACTCTCCGCGGGGCCCTATCCCTTCCCTTGTCTCGCCCAGCCCGCAGTAGATTGCATAATCTCTCATAACCCCTTTGTCTGCTCAGGGCAGTCTTGTGTATTGAACTGGCTGGTTCGCAAGTCCTGTAGCTCACCGGGTTACGCAGATTACATAATCAGTCTATCTCCATCCCGGTTTGGTTCGGTTGTGAGATGTTGGCCACACATAGACATTGTCATTGCTTTAACATGCCAAGACTCCGGTAGGAAAAGTAAACTAACGTGCATCTCTTGAAAAAACTAAATACATAGGTCGGAGCGTCTCCTTTGCTTGAAAAACGCTGTCTAACTGGCCAGATCATTTCCACGGGTACATGTCGTTTTTCACATACATGTACCCGTTTCACAGATCCAACATACCCGCCGATAAACTGGCTGACCAAGGGGCTCAACAAAGACAAGGCCGCGCGACTGCAGATGTCTTCTTGTGTATTGGTGCCCTTTGTTCCGGGTCAGTGGAATAGGGATGTGAAAAACGACATGTCCTGTGCCAGTTGGCGGCGTCTCAGTCGTCAGCCCATTCTTTGTCTAGAAATCCGATTCTTTGATGATAACGGCTATAGAAGTGACGAGTTGCATGATGATACCCAGAGTCAAGACAAGTTGACTTTATTGTGTATCAAACGGAGACTGTGCTCATACGGCTGTGAGTACGTCACATGTGGTTTTATGCTTGTTGTAACGGGACTTGTCACTTGTTGTCTACCGCCCTCATGCCAGTGGACAGTGCTTGGGGCAAGTTGTAACGGGGCCCATCACTGTGCCGTTAGCTATTACGTGGCCAATACCCGAACAAGCCAGTGGCCGCTGTATTCACAAGAGGGTGCGAAATCGCCGAGCCGTCTGGCTAGCGTTGACTGCTCGCCGGAGTGTGACGCAATATGACGGCACGTTGCGTTGTCTCTCGGGCGGACTGGTGGCCTCGAGGTTGCATAATAGTGTTATCTCATGCTGTCTTGTGTTGTGACGATTTTGATTCAGGATGTGATTCGTCTGTGGACAGTAACGAGCTAAAACCTACTCACCCTTTTTCTGCAGATTTCAGGCCAACCGGTGAGTTGAAATGAACTTTCTTTTCAACACACACTTTACAAATCTTTAAGCCGACCAACACCCCGCAACACCCCCCCCCCACACACACACACACAAACACCACACCCCACCCCCACCATCCCCGGCTCCCTTCCCACCTCCCCCCCAACACACACACACACACACACACACACACACACACACACACACACAAAACCCATACCCCGCCCGGCTTCTCAAAGCAGACGGCCGAGTAACAGCCCAGCTACCAAGGAAACTTTAAAGAGTCCATTGCCCTTTCTTCCAATATCAGGAGGAATGTCAAGAGCAAGTAACTCTTTACCCCCTTCCCCCCATCCGGGACACCACAAAGTCCGTTGGCAAATCTCGGTGCTCCTCAGATTTGAAAATGGAAACACTCGGTGCTACTGCTTGGAAACACTCTGTCCTGGCGGTGCTGCTATTTGGAAACACTCCAACCAACCAGTCAACACACCTGTGCCTCACACTCACAGTTCTAGATCCGCTGCTGAGCCAGTAACCCATATCCGAGACATACATCATACTGTGACGTCTGTTTTGTCTGGACGTTTCCTGTAACAGGCTGTTCATTAGGAACAGTTTATGTCAATACATGAACAGTAAAACACGGGTGATAAGCAAGATGGCGTTGGCTTTTGTTTGTTTGTTCGTGTTGGTTTTTGGTTGGGTTTTCGTTTCGTTTCGTTTCGGTTTGTTTGTTTGTTTCTTCTTGTTGTTTTTTGTTTTGGTTTGTTTGTTTTGGGTTTTTTTTGTTTTGTTTTGTTTTGTTTTTTTGTTTTTTTTTGGGGGGGTGTTTTGTTGTTGTTGTTGTGTTTTGGGTTTTTTGTTGTTGTTGTTGTTGTGTGTGTGTGTGTGTGTGTGTGTGTGTGTGTGTGTGTGTGTGTGTGTGTGTGTGTGTTGGGGTTTGTTTGTTGTTGTTTTTTTGGGAGGGGGTTGGGGATGTTTCATTGGGGTTTTTTTCCCTGGTGCTACCGATTCAAAGGTTTTGTTCTCAGAAAAGCTGTATGACTGAAATATAAGCAAGCACACACCTTTGCACTGGGCATTATACAAAGTGATTTGTTTCATTAACGGGCTCATTCTGTCTATGCTAACCCAACGTATGTTTTGAACAGTTTCGCTCGTGAGTCCGCCCGCACTCTCGAAATACTCTAATGTTGATGATGAAGTAGAGCTCTTAATGCGATGCAATGTTGTTTACACTTTGCGCGAAAGGTCGAACAGTCAAATTCTCAAAATCGCAATACATGAAAAGGTGATGCCGGCTAAAAATGTTAACCTTCTTTTATTTTCAGATCGTTGGCCAGGTTCTGGGCATTCGAACTGATAGTCATGACGAGTAGATGCATGTTTTTTTTTAAAAAAAAGCAAAAAAAAAAAAAAGGATGAAGTGTTTCCAGCTTGGGAGTAAATCTGGCGAGTTAGGGTTGCTTTGGATGTTTCGGAGTTTAACGTCCTTTTCTACCACGTATGGGTGATATCAACAAGAAAAGAAAAAAAAAAGGCTAGCACAAACATTTGGCCCCAGCCGGGATTCGAACTCACGACCCGAGCATTGAAAGTCCAACGCTCTACCATTCGGCTATCCCGGCTCCCCGGGGGGTATGTCTGAGACTTAGAGCCTTAGACTAGAGGAAGTATATCAAGCTTTAAAGCGGTAAGTGTCCCAGAGTATATGAAACTTGGGGATATATATCCCGCGTGTTACGGTATGCTAGGTATCAGGTTTGGCGAGATTGCAATCTTGCTGCACCGCTGGACGTTGCGTCGATGTCCAGCTGTTACAACATACATGTATAATACTGTAAGAAAACTATAGTCAAGGCAGCAGATGCTCACAGCCTGTTATGTAAATGGTAATCAGCTGTGTGTGTGTGTCTTGCGTCCTGGTTAATGACACCATCCTACTTTACAACGCTGTTGTTGTTGTTGTTGTGTTGTTGTTGCTGCTGCTGTTGTTGTTGTTGTTTGTTTGTTTGTTTTTTTAATAAAGACATGAAAAATTAATGTACCGTTAAAGTCACTCCATGTGAAATTTTGACTTCTAGGTTCACAAAGCTAAGCAGATGGTGTTTAATACCACACCACCTAGACACCTGCACAGTCACAGCCCCTCAAAGGATGTGGCACTGAGCAGACTTCTTTTTTTTTTTTTTTTTTTTAAATCCGAAACACACAGAGGGTAACACAGGTTTCAGAATGTCGCACGAGCCGAGACTCAGCACTGACCATGCTTCATCTGACAACAACAAAAACAACAACAAAATCTGGCGATAGCTGCAGAACGATCCCCCCCCCCCCCACCCTAATGGACAAACTGCTTACCTCCATCGTCTTTAAAACTGTCGGCTGTTTTTGTTTTGGGAAGTTGATATCGTCGATAGTATATGAATACAACGACTTCAGTCACGTTTTTTTTTTTTTTTTTTAGCCGAGATCTTAAAATCAGAGCAACATACCGACAGAATTATTCAACCGTAATCATTTCAGTTATTGCGGTTCATTATCATTAGAATATGTTCTTGTTGAGGGCGGATCCTGGCGGATTTAGAATAAACCAAAATCTGCATATGAGTGAAGTGTCGCAACCAGCTAGTTTCCGCATACCACCAAAGCGTGTTTTGTTGTTGTTGTTGTTGTTGTTGTTGCTTTTTTTTTTTAGTTTTTTTTTTAGCCGAGATCTTAAAATTAACGCAACATGCCGCCAAAACTGCCGGTTCAACCGTAATCGTTTCAGCTACTGTGGTTCAGCATCATTAGAATATCTTTTTGTTGATTGATTCTTGGCGGATCTAAAGAAAACACATATCTACATATGGGTTAAGTGTCGCAAACGGCTAGTTTCCGCATACCACCAGGGACGTTAAACCCCCAATCACCCACCCACCCACCCGCATACCACCAAAGCGTTTTGTTGTTTTGGGGTTGTTGGTTTTTTTTGGGTTGTTTTTTTTGTGTGCCAAGATCTTAAAATCAGCGCAACATACCGCCAGAACTATTCAGCCGTAATCATTTCACATCATCATTAGAATATCGTTTTGTTGATTGATTCCGTCTTGGCGGATCTAGAGCAAACCAAAAAATCTATAACCAGCTGGTGTCGCAACCAGCTAATGTCCGCATACCAGGGGCGGTCGGTGGTCTAGTGGGTAAGAGACTTGTCACCAATGCGAGACGGCATGGGTTCGAGTCCCACTCGGGGCAAAGAATTTTTCCTTCTTGTATGTGGCACCGTTCATTCGGGCCGATCGTCGGGGGGTTCTCTCCGGGTACTCCGGCTTCCTCCCCCTCTGCTTTGGAAATGTTCAGCCCACCAAATTTGAAAAATACATGCAATTCTAAATTCCGAAATTTAAATAGCTGAGCTGACCCTTCGCACCACGTGATTGTAATGTGTTTATGTCCCGTGTGTGAGAGAATGCGTGTGATTCACGTGATCGTGCGTGTTGGGTTCAGTTCGCGGCGCTTTGATCCGATTCATGAAACTAGGTAAAACGCCTATACAATACTCATTATTATTATTATTATTATTATTACCAGCAGAGCGGGTTTTTGTTGTTGTTGTTGTCGTCGTTGTTGTTGTTTGGGGTTTTTTGTTTTTGTTTTTGACGAGATTTTAATGTCACAACTGTTCAACCGTAATCATTTCCGAATTCATCACCATTTGAATATCTCTTTGTTGACTGATTCTTGGCAGATCTTCAGTAACCAAAAAAAACCAAAAAAACCCATCTACATAATTATGGGTTGAGTGTCACAATCGGCTAGTTTCCGCATACCACCAAAGCGCCCTGATTACAGGGCCATCTGCACATCGCAATATCATTTACATAACTTTAAATTAATGTGTGTGACATGTGCATGCGTAATTCTTTCTAGCCCTCGCTGCACCTATCGGTCTTCAACTAACTACTAACTAAGACCCATGGCTCCACGTGGAGCATAGGCCATCGACAACCCTTCGCCATCGCACTCTGTTCTGGGCTACTCTTTCCACTCCAGTCCAGTTGATCCCCTGCTTGCATAGCTCTGCCTCAGTGTCCCGCCTCCAGCTGTTGCGAGGCCGGCCTCTCTTCCTTTTCCCCTGCGGGTTCCATGTCAAGGCTTGGCGAGTGATGCTGGATGCTGGCTTCCTGAGGGTGTGTCCAATCCAGCCCCACTTCCTCCGCAGGATCTGCTTGGCTACTGGTTCCTGTCCCATTCGCTCCTATAGCTCTTCGTTTCGTTTCTTCGTCTCTGGCCATCGGATGTTGAAGATACGCCTCAGACAGGTGTTGAAAAAATGTCTTTATCTTCTGCTGCACCGTCTTTGTTGTCCTCCATGTTTCGCACCCGTAGAGCAGAACTGACTT
Source organism: Batillaria attramentaria (assembly GCA_018292915.2). Taxonomy (NCBI): domain Eukaryota; kingdom Metazoa; phylum Mollusca; class Gastropoda; family Batillariidae; genus Batillaria; species Batillaria attramentaria. The sequence goes on from JACVVK020000054.1 coordinate 961,069, forward strand.
CACGTTGGAGTTGAAGATGCGAAGTTTGGTTCTTGTGCTGATAACTTTTGATGCCCAGATATTCTTCAGCATGACCATGGCTGCTCTTGCCTTGCCGATTCTGGCTGTGATGTCTCGGTCTGTGCCTCCCTGTCCATCAACCACACTCCCCAGGTAGACAAAAGACTCTACCTCCCTGATGGGCTCTCCACCGACTGTGACTGGTGTGTTGGCAGTGGTGTTAATCTTCATCAGCTCGGTTTTCTTCCTGTTGATCTTGAGCCCTGTTCCGGCTGATGTGGCTTCCAGGCAAGTGGTCTTGTCCTGCATCTGGCTGTGGCTGTGGGATAGGAGTGCCAGGTCGTCTGCAAAGTCGAGGTCATCCAGCTGCGTCCAGAGTGTCCACTGTATCCCGTTTTTCCTGCCTGTTGTGGTGGTCTTCATGATCCAATCGATGACCAGGAGGAAGAGGAACGGGGACAACAGGCATCCCTGGCGGACTCCGGTCTTCACCTCGAAACTTTCTGACAGCTGGCCGGCATGGGCAATCCTGCAGCTCATGTCTTGGTAGGTGCACTGGATCAGGGAGATAATCTTTCTGGGAACTCCATAGTGCCGTAGCAGCTTCCACAGCGCCTCTCTGTCTACACTGTCGAAAGCCTTCTCATAGTCTATGAAGTTGATGTAGAGGGGGGAGTTCCACTCCAGTGACTGCTCAACAATGATGCGTAGGCTGGCGATCTGGTCAGCACAGGACCTGTTCCTGCGAAAGCCCGCCTGCTGGTCTCGGAGCATGGGGTCAACTGCCTCCCTCATCCTCTCCAGCAGAACTCTGTTGAGAACCTTGCCTGGCACTGACAGGAGCATGATCCCTCGGTAGTTGCTGCAGTCCCTGAGGTCCCCTTTCTTTGGCAGCTTGATGACGATCCCTTCTTGCCACTGGGCTGGTACTTCTTCCTTCTCCCAGATCTTGCTGAACAGGCTGTGCAGCATGTTGACGGCTGTCTCTGTGTCTGCTTTGATGGCTTCTGCTGGTATCTCATCCGGCCCTGCAGCTTTCCCATTTTCAGTGTCATGATGGCTTTTCTGATCTCCGCCTTAGAGGGCTTGTCGCAGTTGACGGGTAGTTCTGTCTCTGCTGGTGGGATGTCTGGTGGTGTTTCTGGGATGGGGCGATTTAACAGCTCCCTGAAGTGTTCTGCCCATCGCTTCAGCTGTTCCTCTGTTGTTGTCAGTGGGTGCTCGTTCTTGTCCTTCACTGGTTTGTCTGTCTGATGGAATTTGCCCGCGAGCTTCTTGGTCACCTGGTACAGGTCTTTTAGATTCCCCTGTCGGGCTGCTTCCTCTGTTTGACTGGCTAGGTTGTCGATGTAGTCCCTCTTGTCCTTCCTAATGCTCCTCTTCACTTCTCTGTCAGCTGCTGTGTACTCTTCTTGTGCCTTTGCCTTGGCTCTTCTTGTTCGGCTCGTGTTCAGTACAGTTTTCTTCTCTTTCCTAGCTTCTAGCTTCTGGATGGTATCCATTCCTTGTGTTGGGTCTTTTTCTTGCCCAGGACCTCTTTGCATGTGTCGTGCCAGCGTTTCTTGCTGTGTTCCCACTGTGTCTCAATGTCCGTTTCACCGTCTTCTATCAGGTCTTGCAGTGGCTGGAACCTGTTGGAAAGGCTGATCTGGAATGCTGCTTGTGTGTCTTTGCTCCTGAGTAGTCCAACGTTGTATCTGGTCCGTGTGTTAATGGTGCTGGTGTACCTCTTGAGCCGAAGTCTCAGTGTTGTTGCAAGCAGGTGGTGGTCTGTCAGCACCCCTCATCACGCGCACAACTCGCCACGATCTCCTGAACTTCCGGCTGATGCAGATGTAGTCGATTTGGTCCGGCGATCTCCATGTGGCCTTGTGGATGCGCTTGTGTGGGAAGATGCTGCCTCCTATCACCAGCTGGTTCAGTGCACAAAAGCCCGCAAAGCGCTCACCATTTTCATTCATCTGTCCAAGTCCATGTGTTCCCATGGTGTCCTCGTAGCCTGTGTTGTCTGATCCGACCTTGGCGTTGAAGTCTCCCATTAGTATTGTCATGTCCTTGGCTCCTCCTCTATCTATCACTGTCTGCAGCTGTTGGTAGAAGTCATCTTTTTTGTCCTCTTCCGCATCGTTGGTGGGAGCATAGCACTGGATGATGTTTAGCTTGACATTTTACTTCTTGGTGGTGAATTTGGCTGTGATGATGCGGGAGTTGACAGGTTCCCAGCCGATGAGTGCCCGCTGTGCCTCCGGTGCCAGCATCAGGGCCACGCCCTCAGTGTGGGGGGGCTCCTTCCTCCGTGTGTCCAGAGTACAGCAATTGCTCTCCAGATGAAAGTCTCAGCTGTCCTGTCTGTAGCCACCTTGTCTCACTCAGTCCCAGTACTCCTATCTTGTAGTTCTTCATCTCTCTTGCTACTTGTATGGTCCTTCCTACTTCATACATTGTCCTGATGTTCCAATCGGTCTTCAAACCGCAGTTGAAATACCACAGCCCTGAATGCCTCCGGTCACACGCTTGTCTTCGTCCTCGGGGAGCCGGGGTGGTCGAATGGTAGAGCGTTGGACTTCTAATGCTCGGGTCGTGAGTTCGATCCCGGCTGGGGCCAAATATTCTGCTGGCTTTTTCATCGTTGCCCCGTCTTTGATATCACCCTATGTGGTGGAAAAGGACGTTAAACCCCTAAACACCCACCCACCCACCCTTGTCTTCGTCCTCTATTTCCCTGCGACGACGTCCAAATCGGGCTAACCGAGACCGAGCCGAGTTAAGTGATACCTAAGAAGGAAAAAACAAATATTCTCGGTGACAAGGAAAGTGGACAGTTGCAAACAACTTTGAGGTCCCCGTGTTATTTTGCAGTGTGCACAGAAGTGGTGAAAGCTGTCGCATTCACCAGCACAGTACATTTTCAGCCTGTTCAGAGTGTATTGCCTGCATGAGTTATCCCCCGTGCATACACAGACCCGCAGCATGCATGCATTTTTCGTGGGAGCTTTGTGCTCTGCCACGAAAAATGCGTGCTTATTGCGGCAAGGGAGACAACTCATGCACTTTCTGTCCACTTTCCTTGTCACCGAGTATTTTTGTTTTTTCCTTCTTTAATAGGTATCACTTAGCTCGGCTCGGTCTCGGTTAGCCCGATTTGGACGTCGTCGCAGGGGTTTAGAGGAGCGACGGTCCCGAAACAGGGTTGTAACAGGCCTATATATATACAATAATAATAATAATAATGAGGATTTCTATAGCGCCTAATCTCCGGAGCCGGGGCTCTAGGCGCTTTACAAATGTATACAAAAGGTGATAAATAAACACATAACTGAGTAATAGATAAATAATCAACTAAATAAATGCGAATAAAAGCGTACATACATAGATACATACACTACATACATATAGTCAGACATACAGTCAGTCATACAAACAAGCACTGACACCTACATACATACCAACATCCGATACACACCTACATCCATCATACACACTGCAAAGACAACGGGTTGGTGATGGGAACGGGCTGAATCATTTATGTGAAGGCTGATGTGAACAGATGCGTTTTAAGGGCGTGTTTGAAGGACTGGGCAGATTGACTGTGCCGTATTTCCTGGGGGAGGCTGTTCCAGAGGACCGGGCTTTGGAAGGAGAAACGGCGCTGGCCGAAGGACTTTGTTCTCACGGTTGGAATAGTGAGAATTCGTGAGTCGGATGAGGAACGCAGCTGTCTGGAAGGGGTGTGCAGTCAAACTGAATGGACCTGCGCGTTTCCAGTGCTACTCCGTTCCATATAGTAGCACCGCAAACACAGAGTGTTTCAAAAGAGCAGCACCAAGCGTTTCCATTTCCAAATTTGAGACGCACCGAGTGTTTCCGGCGGAGCTTGGCTTGTCGGCGTAAAACTGAGAAACTGACGGGACGTTGACCGACCGACTACGCGTAACTACAATGAAAAGACAGTATCACATTTCAAACAACTGGCTTTCCGTGAGAACAATCATCGCCGATACTTTTGAAGCGGAGTAGCATCGGAAACACTCGATCGCGGCCGTTTTGACCCCGTGTTCGTGTTCTCCCGCGTCGATAAGGGACTCTGCGGGCATTCCCGGCAGGCTCGATTCGGCGCACGCATGCTCGGTGGTCTCTCACCCCACGATGTGTCATACCCGCAGCAATCAGACCGCTCCTTTTTTCTGCTCGAATGGAGCGCCTCAGATAGCGGATATACAACTGGTTCGCTGCTGTTTGCTGGTTGGTCCTACAGCGGGCAGATTCCACTGGGGAGGGGGGGGGGGGGGGGCTGTAAGTGCGAATGTTATTGTTAATGTCAAGGAGTCAAGTGTAGTCAAGTGTTGACACTTTTTGCATACGCTAACAGTGTCATAGATCACATGGTATGCTATTCTCCACTAACACGGACGGCACCCCCCCCCTCCCCAACCCATCCCAGTCAGTTCCCCGTCATACCAATGGATGAACTAGGAATGAGTTAGATGTTCAGTTGTTTGTTGTTGTTTGTTTTTTAATTTAAGAAGGTACTAAAGTGTTTAGTTTATTTTGCGTGAGAGGCTGGTTTACACACACACACACACGCACACGCACACACACACACACACACACACACACAATTTAGGCGCATCTGCGACGCAGACAGGACAATACCTACACTTTTGACACCAACAAAACCGCATAATTATGAATGTCCTACTGAATCATGCCCCGGCAAGTGCGCGGGCGAGAATAACAGATAGATGGTCGTTGATACAGCAGTGCCTTGCCTTGACATACCGCTGTATCAGGACAACGTTGTGTCAAATCACCGCTGAACGTTGACACACTGAGAGGTGCCTTGACACAGCGGTGCCTAGATACAGCGGCATATCCTATGACTAAAGTACATTACTTGAGGGAATGAGGGTTCATGCCTTCTCAGGTTCCGTGAACCGTGACGGAAGAGGTCAAGTGTGTTGCACGTGCACTAACAAGAAACGAGGCCAGCAAACGTCATCGATAATCCTCCTGCGTTCATGCCCTGTCAATGCTCCACTTCCTGCAGTCCAGCTGTGTGTCGCAGCTGTGTATATCTACACGAAACAATCAGGCAATCTATACAGCGGCATCTGGTTTGATTGACTGACCGGGGCATGGTGTCAAAAGTGTAGCTATTGTCCTGTCTGCGTCGCAGATGCGCCTAAATTGTGTGTGTGTGTGTGTGTGTGTGTGTGTGTGTGTGTGTGCGCGCGTGAGCACTGTGTGTATGCGTGAGCACTCTGTGTGTGTGTGTGTGTGTGTGTGTGTGTGTGTGTGTGTGTGTGTGTGTGTTTGCGAGCGTGCACGTCTGTGTGCATACGTGACCACTGCAGTGTGTGTGTGTGTGTGTGTGTGTGTGTGTGTGTGTGTGTGTGTGTGTGTGTGTGTGCGTGTGCAGTGTGTGTGTGTGTGTGTGTGTGTGTGTGTGTGTGTGTGTGTGTGTGTGTGTGTGTGTGTACAGGCGCGCGCGCACGCACGCACCATAGAAAACTGTAATACTGGTTTTATATTCTTTGCTTCTTCATTTCCGACAGACGTATCATCACCATCCTTCTGTGAAAGAGAAACCTAGGACACCCCCAACAAAAATGCCTCGGGACTATCATACGAACAATGATGTCACTTCGTGTACTTGACTGACCGTCATTTGAATAAGAATGTTACATTGTGTGCTTCAGGGAGCCGGGGTGGCCGAATGGTACAGAATTGGACTTCTAATGCTCGGGTCGTGAGTTCGTATCCGGGCTGGCGCCAAATATTTGTGCTGGCTTTTTCATCGTTGCCTCGTCTTTGATATCACCCGTACGTGGTGGAAAAGGACGTTAAACCCCCAAACACCCACTCCAATGTGTGCTCCATCATAAATCGTATGACTTTTGTTCTGAAAATAAATTTGAAGATTTACGTCTTTGAACTTTCCTAAATCTTCTGTTTAAGTCTCTCTTTGGTTCACACTCCAGAAAATTAATGCCAAGCCGACACGTAAGTCTTTTGTCAAAAACTGTCCCTGTTTGTTTAACTCTCTCTGTGCTAAGTTCTCCATTTGAGGCCCTCACGGTCATAACGTTTGGCTCGCTACCAGCAAAGGTCCGCTTTGTGGCATCGCCAACTTTCTTAAGCGCACGGTTACACGACTGCCAGTCTGCATGTTGCCATACTCGGCTGCCTGCTGGCGGGCAAGTGTTCCGCGGCACACGCAGCCTGCGGCGTTGCAAGGTTTGGGCAGTGATTGGTCAGTTGGCTGTACGGGCTGCCTGTGGCTAGCTGGCTGCCAGGAAAAATAGAACGGCTTTCTATTCCAGCGCCAGCACCGGCAAGGGGGATTTGCCAGCTGGCCGCCAGCGATTTAATTAGGGTTGCCAGCGTTGCCAGCCCTGCAAGTACCAATCCTGGCAACGTGTAGCAGCGGCCCTTAGTCTCAGTACACACCATCCATACCTGCCACACTAAATACAGCGCTAGCAAAATGTTAGTATGCTACTATGGGAAAACCTCTCAGCATAGAAAGAGTTAAAATACTTCGGTCATGTTGACTGCATGTGTTGCCCTACGGCACTGTTTTGCTTTGATAGAAATTTTCTTCCAATGACAGCCAAGCTTGTGCATGTCTCTAATTACGTTTTGTTCTTTGTACATCAGAAACGCGTCTATGATTATCCGTTGAGCTTTCTTCTCATGTAACGCTGTTTATTCCTTTGATGTAGGCCCAATGGCCCGATCAATAATTATTGTTATCATCTCTGAGTGAAAACAGTAACTTTAACACACGACATACCGCCGCGCACGGAGGTTCCCTTTCCCTGTTCAGTCTACGGGTTCTCTACCAATCACATCTCCCTTTTCACTATTTCTGCTTGTGTGGTGGTGTGATATGTCACTCTAACTCAAGTTACCTTTCGCCAAGAAGTTATCACTGGCTGGGTTCTCGAGTTGTTATGCCTGGGCTTGCTCGGGTAGGGGATACGACTCACGAATAAATTATTTGGTACGGATTGAGTTAATGGAGGTCAAAATGGGACATCAAACAAAACAAAATTTAAATGTGATGTGGTTTGACGTACGATTTGTTTTTTAAAGAGGGGCTAAAAAACAAAAAACAAAAGACCGCCACCCCCTCCCCCCCCCAATACAAACAACAACAACAACAAAAGAAAAACAAGGAAAAGAGATAAATAAAGAAAATTTAACAAAAGCGGGGGTGGACGAGGGTTTTAAACATTAAAAAAGAGGGGCTATGCCACGGCTGCCATTTTTGGATCACTTGTGTAACAAAGTGAGTCTATGTAATAACCCTCCGTCGTCTGTGTGTGTGTCTGTCTGTCTGTCTGTCTGTCTGTCTGTGTGTGTGTGTGTCCGCAGTAAACCTTAACATTGGCATTTTCTCTGAATCTACAAATAGCAGAGGCACCAAACTTGGCATGCTGATAGAAAGCCATAAGACCTTTTAAATCATACCATATTGATTGACCTTGACCCAAGGTCAAGGCCACTAAAGCTGTCTGTTTGGAAATATTTCATTGGCAATTTCTCAGAATCTAGCAAAGCCAGAGACATCAAACTTTGCATGGTGATAGACATTGACAACACCTTTACTGACATACCTGTACTCAGTGACTTTGAGTCAAGGTCAAGGCCGAACAAGCTGTTTTGCGGAAAACCTTCCAAAACCTTAACATTGACATTTTCTCAGAAACAATGAACAGCAGAGGCACCAAACTTGGTTTGCTGATAGACAGCCATAAGACCTTTCAAAACATATCATATTGATTGACCTTGACCTAAGGTCAAGGTCACTAAAGCTGTCCGTTTGGAACTTTTGCATTGGCATTTTCTCAGAATCCAGAAAAGCAAGAAACATCAAACTTTGCATGATTATAGATATTGACAACACCTTTACAGACATACCTGTATTCAGTGACTTTGTGTCAAGGTCAAGGCCACACAAGCTGTTTGCAGAAAAGCTTCCAAAACCTTAACATTGGCATTTTCTCAGAAACAATAAACAGCAGAAACACCAAACCTGGCTTGTTGCTAGACAGCAGTAAGACCTCCCAATACATACCATCTTAAATGACCATGACTGAAGGTCAAGGTCATTAAAGCTGTCTGTTTGGAATTTTAAAATTGCCATTTTCTCAGAATCTAGGGGTATAAGAGGCATCAAACTTTGCATGGTGATAGGCATTGACAAAACCTGTACTGGCATACTTGTATTCAATATCCTTGAGTCAAGGTCAAGGCCATTTAAGACGTTTTGTGGAAACTTTAACGTTAGCATTTTCTTGGAAACAACAAACAGCAGAGGCACCAAACAAAGCACAATGATAGACAGAAATGAGACCTATGCAGACATACCCTTTTGAATGACTTTGACTCAAGGTCAAGGTCATTACAGCTGTCTGTTGTGAAATTTTACATTACCATTTGTCAGGAAACTAGAAAACTAGAGCTATCAAACTTGGCGTAATGATAGTCATTGATAAGCTCTTACAGATCTCATTCGAATGACCTTGATCCAAGGTCAAGGTCATACAAGCTGTCCTGGGAAAACTGTTATATTGCCATTATCCGTTTTCTTAGGAACTGTGAACACAAGAGACACATTACTTCAGGATAGATAGTGATAAGAACTTTACAGACATACTCTTTTGAATGACCTTGACCCATCTCACAAGTGAGCCAAGGAGGCTTTGCTCCTCTAGTTTTTTAATGCTCACAGATATTTCTGAGCTGTCAGTTTCGTGGTATCTATCATCACACCACTTAGACACCTGCTCAGTGACAGGGTGGCCGGGGTGAGTGTTTGGGAGTTTAACGTCCTTTTCCACCACATAAGGCACAAGTGACAGCGCCTGTAATGCTGGCACTGAGCCAACAGAAGCGTACTCGATGACGCGGCGACCACACTGATCGCTCCACTAGTGTAACAACAGTCGTAAAATTAGAACGCCGGAACCGCTCGCGCAAAGTGTAATCAACATTGTCTCGCATTAAGAGCTGCACTAATCATGATAAATGTAGTATTTCGAGCGTACAGGGACACTGATGAGCGAAACTGTTCCACACTTTTTCGTACAACACCACGCCTTTATCGCTCTTCCCATACAGGCGCAGTTCTCTCCCTTGCAGCGTCCACTTACGTATTCGCTCCCTTTGAGTAGTAGTTTTCGCTGCTACAATTATTACATGTACTTGCTTTATATAAAAAAAAATACAAAGCTTCTAGTTTCTAATACCAAATAGGACAAGAAGTGTGCGTGCGTGCGTGCGTGCGTGCGTGTGTGTGTGTGTGTGTGTGTGTGTGTGTGTGTGTGTGTGTGTGTGTGTGTGTGTGTGTGTGTGTGTGTCTTCGTGACAATACCTTGGTAAGTAATGTGGTGCCACTACACCCCCGCTCTACTTCCTAACAAAACGCGCCAAGCAAAGAACCACGACTGAGGTGTCTTCAGTTAATTCAGGACAGACGAGCAGACACCACTGAAATCACCAACGCCCTGCCGCCTCCCCCCCCCCCCACCACCCCCTCCCCCTCCATGACCACCACCACCGCACTCCTCTCCCCTCCCCATTTATTGGTTGGAAGATATAATAATAGGGAACATCAGGGTTCCGTGTCTTGACCACTCTGAACAATCAACCGCATACCGGCCTGTGGAGGAAAGTCCCCCATCCCCCAGCCTGAACTGTCAACAGACTGCGACAGACAGATGCAGCAATCGAATGAAAACAGCATTCCTATCCCCCCCCCCTCCGTCCCCCCCCCCCCCACGCACACACCTCTCTCTCTCTCTCTCTCTCTCTCTCTCTCAGTGGTGCGTGTGCGCCCGCGTTTGAAGGCATCATTGTAATTACATGTACGCCTTCCCCCAACCCGGCCTTCACCCCCCCCCCCCCCCCCGCCCCGTTTTCAATGACTGGTGACAAAACACAATTATAGCTTGAGCTTGTTCATTTCCCTGCAGGTCTGATTAACAATGTGCAGCACACCCACACTGATACACACACACACACACACACACACACACACACACACACGCACGCACACGCACACACACACACACACACACATCGCGCGCCCGTGAGCGTGGTTGGGCGCGCAAGATGCAGGCTAAGTAAAGTGAGGGGTTGCTTCCCTTCGATCTGTTGCGTTTAGCTCCAACTGGCCGTGAAACCTATAAGCCATCGAGGACACCAAGACTGTTTGCTGGCCCATGGACGTAAGCTCTCTCTCTCTCTCTCTCACACACACACACACACACACACACACTCTCTCTCTCTCTCTCTCTCTCTCTCTCTCTCACACACACACACACACACACACACACACACACACACACACACACACACACACACACACACACACACACACCGGCACACACACACCGTGCACACACACACACACACACACCAAAGCAACCAAACGAACGGCACAAACGCCAGACAGCACCACCGAAACGAAGACAGGTGAACTGTCCAAATGAACAACTTAATTTGCATTGTTGGTAAAGCACAACCAGCGATAACTCTGTCCCTCAACGTTTTTTTGTACCCAGTGTATTTGATACCATCTCCGTCCGCCAGAGCCGAGAAAACCTTCCTTAGGATGTGAAAACGATAGTTATCGGACACAGACCGACAGCGTGAGTTGTGCATGGACAGAGATGGAGAGAGAGAGAGAGAGAGAGAGAGAGAGAGGGTGGGTGGGTGGGTGTTTGGGAGTTTAACGTGAGAGAGAGAGAGAGCATGAGAGATGAAAAGCTTTGTCTTCAGGGTTCTGCAGTGCGGTACGGCGTGATTAGTATCAAAAACGCTTTCAGTCAAACGCGTGGGCCTGGCCTGTTTTAGAATCAGTTTTGTTTCGATGGAAATGCCAATCATTCTGCATCGTGAGGGTGTTCACCTATTGATGTACTCTAACTAGAGCGCAATACAGATAGGAGTTGCCCACCTGCAACGGAGTCGATCGGCAGAATAACACTACCGCACCACCAGGTGCACTAAAGCACTTTGCCAGGCTACATGCAGCCGCTTTAACTGAGTATTGGACTTCAGGGTTCGCTAGTGGGTCATCAGTGCCAGCACCACTGATAAGCGAGGCCGCCGCATGCGTTCATTCATCTTGTCCCCCCCAACTGGTAAACTGAATCAATGAAGGAGGGAAAACGAAAACCGCTCGGGGACGTTCACTGCCGGCCCTGACTGACACAGGGAGGAACTGACTCCCCCACTGGAGTCAACGTTTCATTTTCTCTTCTTTTTTTGTTCTTTTTTTTTAATTGTTAAATTTGATTATCTCTTTAGGAGAAATTTGGGGTGCTTTCCCAGGGGGTAACTAAAGCGCGTCACCGCTGTGCAGCGCCACCTACATTTAAAAGTTTTGCTGGGGTGTGTGTGTGGGGGGGGGGGGGTCGGAGAATCCGGAGACTGAGAAAATCCTGGTAAGCAGTTCAAGCAGTCAGTTAAAATCGTTGTAACGTATAATACGTACAGCTAGCTCAACACTGGATCGGGCTCATGCTTCACCTTAAAACGGTGACGGCCGTTCAGTAGCGGGTGGGGTGGGTGTTTGGGAGTTTTACGTCTTTTTCTACCACGTATGGGTGATATCAAAGACGGGGCACCAGAAAAAAGGCCAGCACAAATATGTGACCCTAGTTGGGATTCGAACTCACGACCCGAGCACTAGGAGTCCAACGCTCTAACGTTCGGCTATCCCGACTTCCCCCGTTCAGTAGCGCACCTGCTGGAGTGGAACGCCCTACCTGTTGAGTCACTTCTCAACCCACAGATCGGTGAGATGCGTGTGGGTAAGCGCCTGTTCGAATTCGGAACCTTCGGAAAACCACTGGACGTGTAGGGGCGTGCCTGTTCAAAACCGGAACATTTCAGAAAATACTGGACGTATGGGGCAAGCGCCTGTTCGAATACGGAACCTTCAGAAAACCATTGGACGAAAGGGTTCCTACCTAAATATCCAGACCTCTTCGGGGTTTCGTGTCTGTGGGAACCATAAAAGGACTAAACGCCCAGGCTGACCATAAAAGTATAGGACATTTGCCCCGACTACTGTCCACTGTGGCACAGGAACGATAGGACATATGTATGGTATAGTATGGTGGACTTCTCCTCGGCGCACATAACCATCTCTTCTGAAATGCTCCTGGCGCCGCAGGGCTGGAGGACGAAGCAGTGAAAGCCTACTGCCGCTGAGCGCTACTTAATGTGCAAACCTCCACCCTGCTATTCGGGGAGCCGGGGTGGCCGAATGGTAGAGCGTTGGACTTCTAATGCTCGGGTCGTGAGTTCGTATCCCGGCTGAGGCCAAATATTTGTGCTGGCTTTTTCATCGTTGCACCGTCTTTGATATCACCCGTATGTGGTGGAAAAGGACGTTAAACCCCCAATCAACCACCCACCCACCCACCCTGCTATTCACTCTGGTGCGTGCGACAGTATTTGTTTTCCACGTCACCGGCCACAGTCTTCGAAAGATGGACGTGGGATTTTTAGCGTGCACACTTGATATTTGTGCGTGCGTGTGTACACGAAGGCAGGACAGGCACCGTAAAGAAGTCTGCACATATGTCCGCCTTGGCAAGAAAGTAATCGAAAACGAGTCGGTCTGTGACCCATGTCCGAGTCCAACGCGGATACGAAATGATTAAGTCCTGCCTCTTGCCGATTGGGGGACTGACTTGGACGAAGTTTCTATTTTCGGCCAAACACCCCCCTGGTTCCAAGTTCACATATCAACCTGAGCGGAATCACAATGACAACGCGTTGAACCTTTGTGAAGGTAAGTTAGAAAGACTCTATCATTCCACATAATATTAACCATACTAGCGATGGTGAGATCTAAATACGAATTAATATCTGCTGTGGCATCGTTTCAAATGATGTAGAAAGAAAAATTTTAAAGAAACTAAACCAGTGCACCTTCCGCACTGACACGTGTCCACCGCTTCAACAACGGCCGCGCCATCGTGGTTCCGGAGCGTGCAAAGAACGAGAATCCAGGGCGCATGTCCGGGAGCCTCCTTCTGGCGCCCGTAAGATGGCGCGCGGGGTCTGCTTTCACTTTCCTGTCACCCAGCTTCCGCTTCAGCCGCACGGGGCCCAGTGTTGACACCAATTAAGCGACCACGCTGCGCAGGCAGAATGCAGGGAACCTGCTAAAACCCCCTTGACTCCTCTTTTCTAATTATACTCTTGCGCTGTGGACGCCGACCATGATAGGGCCCGGTGTACAGGGGGTTGCTGCGCCTCCCAGCAATTCAGCCCCCCCCCCCCCCCCCCCCCGGCGAAGTTGAGCTGAGATAAACGTGGCCGGAGTTATCGAAGCTGCGGTGCTCGCATTCCCCCCCCCCACCCCATCTCTCTCTCTCTCTCTCTCTCTCTCTCTCTCTCTTCCACTCAATACCCCTGTTATGGAGAGTCAAAGTGTACATCCTAAGAAGGCACAACCATCAATTTTAGTCAGTCGTCGAAGATTCTGTCCGGGTTCACATAAGCAAGCAGTAGCGGCGCAATTGTGTCTGCACGGAGAGTAGAAATTACCGCGAAACGTCCGTCCTCTCCAAACGGGCTACTTTCTGTACACTGCGGTTACCCATGCAAAGGCCTTGGTTTTTCTTATAACATGCTGTAGGCTGAGCTAAATTGTGATTTTTTTTCTTAATCGCGTTGGCGTTAGGGCACTTTCTTATGCTCCTACAAATCCTCAAATCTTCTTTCTGCTTGATCCCGTTGACTCAGCTTCCTGGCTGAGGAGGTGTGATCAAAACAAGATCATCATAACACACACATTCTCTCTCTCTCTCTCTCTCTCTCTCTCTCTCACACACACACACACACACACACACACACACACACACACACACACACACACACACACACGCACAAGAAGGTGGGTGGGTGTTTGGGGGTTTAACGTCCTTTTCCACCACATAGAGTGATATCAAAGACGGGGCAACGATGAAAAAGCCAGCACAAATATTTGGCCCCAGCCGGGATCGAACTCACGACCCGAGCGTTAGAAGCCCAACGCTCTACCATTCGACCACCCCGGCTCCCCACACGCACAAGAAATATAAGCGTATTTCGTAGTTTCGCATGCATGATGAGCGTAGGCGAAGCCCCCGTTTTTCCCTTCGTGCACTTTCAGAACGTTATTCAACATCGGAATTTACGCACATATTTAGTAAATATTCTAAACAACATGATGTTTCTGACCCTGTAGGGCAGTTCCAACAATGTTTGTTCCAAAATGGACGGTCAGTTACGTATTCTACTCAGTCTCCAGATTCGTTTTTACCCAAATAATTATGTTCAAACAATGTGTGCCCTTCTCTATACATACTGTACGAAGGATTCCGCATAGTGTTTCGCGTAAGCAGAAATTTTGTAACTGGAGACTGCAAAGCAGGCGCAACTGACCGTTCATTTTCGAACAAATATTTTGGACTTGCCCTTTAGACGTCTTGAATGGCCGACTGAGAATGTCGTAAATAACGAGGACGCTGGAGCAGGTCAGCTGGTATCTATGGAACGTTGGACTCTTAATGCTAGGATCATGAGTTCAAATTCCGGCTGGGAGACAATGTTTGTGCTGCATGGGCTTTTTTTTTTCTCTCCTTGCTACGTCCTTCGTACGATTCTTTCGTGGTAGAAAAGGACGTTGAGCCAAACGACAACGACAAAAAGAACAACGACAGTGTGATTGGCTACCCCAGAACTAAGTAAGCCACTATGGAAAGACAGCAACATTGCACTCAGTTCCAAAGTAAGACTGACGCGCCCCCTTGTGAGGTCCATTTTCCTCCACGCCTGCGATACACGGATTCTCACAGCCGACATACACAGAAGGATCCAAGCCACGGAGATGAGGTGCTACTGAAAGATCTTGCGTATCTCATACACCGACTACATCACTAACGAAACTGTGCTCAGCAAAATCAGAAAACCTGATGGCCCGTTTGAAGACCTTCTGTCCATAGTGAAAAGACACGCAAGATGAAGGGGTACTACGGACATGCTACAAGATCCTCACGCCTTGAAAAGACCATCTTGCACGGCACAAGTTCAGTGGGAAGAAGAGGAGGAGGACAGAAGTAGAGATGGCAGGACAACATCCACGAGTGGACAGGACTGCACTGCGGCAGTTCCCCGAGAGTGGCAGTGGACCGGCAGAGCTGGAAGTGGAACAAACTCGTCGCTGTCATCAGTGGTGCCCCTACGACCCCGCAGGCCTACGGGACGCATGACGTGACGTGACCCAAGAGCTGGAGAAACGCCTTTGGTTAAGTCGCGGGAGGGTCTGACATCAGAAGGAAATGAGTAGGATTAAGATCTCCACCAATAGTTCGAGCCTGAATGAGTGCAGTTCTTCAAACGACGAGGTGGAAAAAGAATCCGGTCTTCGTGTTCTCGAAGGAATCAATGGGTAACCGGGAAAGCAGCCAGTAACTAGACAACTTTCAACGAGCTCTCCCGATACTGATTTTTAATTGGACAATATTTCAAAAGAAGTGGCGGTTCTTTGAATGGTGCGTTTAACGTCTTTATGTTCGTAGTGAGTTCTGAGGGGAAATCTGCCGCTAACAAAACTCTAAGGTTGTTTGCCGAACGGATAGATGTTCCTTTTGGCCATTGCCATCATTTTCGTGACTTTGCGGCTTGTAGGAGTAGGCAAATATGACTTTCTTTGGCCTAACGCTTCCATACCTGTACTACACGTCGATCGACCAAGTCGCTAAACATAGCCACCAATCAGCGCTGTCTGGCTGGTTTCCAGTCCGCAACCAAATGACGTCGTCTGCTCAGTACGCGGTACGCTTCTATGTAAGTGTATAACAACATATATACGCCAACCCGAGTCACCACAATGGTTTCAGATGGTATAGTGTGTCCCAGGTGTCAGAATCCTCAATTCTAAACAGGAAATCCTAGGGTGCCATGCATATGGCTGTTAGCTGATCAGGTTGGTGCGTGCGTGCGTGCGTGCGTGCGTGCGTGTGTGTGTGCGTGCGTGTGTGTGTGTGTGTGTGTGTGTGTGTGTGTGTGTGTGTGTGTGTGTGTTTAAAGCTTAGATGTGATGGCACTGATGTGACATTTTAAGGAATATTTTAAGGTGTTTATTTATAGGATTTAATGTGTTATATCTAATTTTATACTCTTACTGCTGTAATATGTATGGTTTGATTATTGATTATTTTGTTTGAGTGATTTTAATGTACTGTCTTATGTTTTATGATCACCACACCCTAATTTCCCCTAAGGAGATAATAAAGATTTATTGAATTGAATTGTCTGATTCTGATGCAGGGATTCAGCAAGTTCGATGACATGTTTTTCACAGCGTTGCTGTATGTCTTACAAATGTAGTGAGACTTTTACAGAGTGTAGGCAAGCA
>JACVVK020000054.1:982500-1090000 GCA_018292915.2 Batillaria attramentaria
AGCTGACCCGCGGGACACCCAGAGCAGCATCCATTACAAGAGGGGCTCATCTAAAATTCCATTTGCGCGTTATGGATGGTCCGCCGACTGTCGCCCGCCTTGTGTACAGTGATTGAGCACAATGTGCAAACTTCCAGTGTCATCTTGACTTCCTCCCTCCCCATCCCCCTTCCCCCCTCATGCCGTACCCCCCAACCCCCTCCTCAACGTTATGACGAGGGAGCGGCTAGTGGTGCCACTGGCATCACTGTGCACCCGTTTTTGTTCTTTGTTTTTCAAATCACTCTGGCTGTGGGAAAAACACATAAAGCCAAAAAGCGTCCACCCACCCTTCATTTCCTTCTACGGTCAATGTATGAGTAGAACTGTTCTTTAACACGTGTGCCTGCATTTGCTGTTGGTAAGTCTTGCCCCGTAATTCAGTAAGATTGTTTCATTTTACACGCTTTGAACAAACCCAATTTTCCCATGTTTACATGTGAAATATCTCATCCTTCATCTTCTGAAATTTAGATATAATGTGGAGCACCTGGCTGCAGATTCCAGGGGGTCTGCAACAAGCTTTACTATTGCATGGCTTCCATACTCTACACTTGTAAATACACGTTCAGTCTACTGAAACAAGGCTGGAAACACTAAGATTTGTTTCAGCATACAACAGCCAGTATGAACAAGTAGGCTGTACAATTTGGTCTTCTTTTATAATTATGCGGTAATATTTCTTTGACGTCACACTACGATCAGGCGACAGGGACAATGTATACATATCATGTGCAGTGTGTGTGTGCGTGTGTGTGTGTGTGTGTGTGTGTGTGTGTGTGTGTGTGTATGTGCTATGTGTATGTAAACTAGTGTCCAAAAGAAACGATACCAAACTGTTGTCATAATGTTTTTGTGCAAAGTGATCCCGGAGGCCTAAAAACATAGGTTTACGTATCCCACGTCCCAAATACAGCGTCTGCACTCGGGAATACCGGAAACATTTGCTAATGAAATATACCACTCTGAAATTTCTGTTTTGTTCTGCTTTTATTGTATGTCCTTGCCAACCCTTGGTATCGTTTCTTTTGGACACTAGTTTATATGTAAGTGCATACATGCTCATGACTTTTACATGCTCATACATTTCTTTGAGCAAGCTTTGTGAATCCACATGGTAAATCTTCATACATATGTGTTAAAGTTTGAATACACTCACGTATAACTATACAGTGTATGCATACATGTGACTCCATCTATACTTGATGAAAATGTGAAAAAGAGAATTAAAAAGAAAGAAAGAAATATCTTATCCTATACCCTCTTTGAGGGGAGCCGGGATAGCCGAATGGTAGAGCGTTCGACTGTCAAATCTCGGGTCGTGAGTTCGAATTCAAGCTGGGGCCAAATATTTCTGCTGGCCTTTTTCTCGTTGTCCCAGCTGTGATATCACAACCACGTGGTGGAAAAGGGCGTTAAACTCCCAAACACCCACCAACCTAAACCCCTCTTTGAAAGAGGCCTATGGCCTAACAAATAATATTTCGTATTCGTATTCATTCGTATACTATCTTAACATTACCATACTCCGTTTGGCAATGCAATCGCCAAAGCTTTCCGGGAATAGGTTTATTGTGAATATGTGTTGGAAACATGTGTTTGGAAAGCGTGTGACCTAACTTTTTTTTTTTGTTTTTTTGTTTGTTTTTTTTTGCTACCCCAACTCTTTGCCAGCTCCAGTGGTGTTCCTCCCAGGTCATGTGTGGAACCAACGGAGGACTCGGAAGTTGGGACAATTTTTATTATGCATGATGATGGAGATGAGGATGATGATAAGATGATGCTACGGAGGTCCATGTGGTTTGGGACTGCGGGACAGGGCCGCATTCTACGCTTCCTGTCATAAATATCCCGGCATTAACCAGGCCCGGGAACTAAGGCACCTGCGGTGCCGGCCGTGTAATCATCCACATCATAAGATGTGTCATACTAAGGGTAGCACCCCCAAAGTCGCACCCGTTGAAGTGGGTGAAACTCGGCTGTGTGGCAACAGCCTCCCCATCGTGCCCATAGCACACCCGCTCTGGGTAGGAGCCGACCTAGGTAGGAAAAATCCCACTTGCCTCGGCTGGGACTCGAACCCCACTCGACTTGAGCCTAAAATATACCTCCCGAGAACATCACGTGACAATGATGTCAAATGTAATATTATTCGGCACTTGACGTGTACTCCTTCATTAGACAGTGGGAAATAGTGACTTCAGTGAATGACATCAAAGTGCTATTTTGGAATAGGTTCAGTCCTTGAAAGCGACTTGTCGGGTGTTCAAAACAGCAGTGGAAATATGGATTCAGGCTGGTTTCACTTACGCTGAGAAGAAACGGAAAGACAGAGAACACTGGCTGTTATAAAATGTATTAGGTGACATCTTTCTGAATAACCTTCTGTCTGCAATAGGTCTACGAAAGAGGCTGCTTAAAAAGTGACCGACGAAAATCGCTGGCGACTGAGATACCAAAAGCACTATACCACTGTTGGACAAATGACCTGAACTTTCTTTTTATTCACATCCTCACAAACACAGGATGAGATAGGCTGACATTTTTTTCGCAGAGAGTGACAGAACGATCTACGGGGAATCACTGAAAAGGTCAATAATTCTCGCAATATGGTGCGCCGCAAGTTTCAACATTTCGTTTGGGCCAAGACTATACTTATAATTCGTTTGACCAAAAACAGCGCGAGATTGTGGAATGCAGAAATTTGCAGAAGCCAACCATGACGTGGACAGTGCAGTGAGAATAAGAAGGAAAAAAACCCATTATTTTACCCAGCAATATGATAAAGATTATATAATGTTGAAACAGGTGAAGTCTGCCATAGACTGTAACATAACGAAGACAGTATATCATTATGCCCACTGCTGGCTCATGAATGGGGCGAATCTTTCTTCTACACGAGTTTCGGGATGAAAATACATTAAAGAAAGCAGAGTATAGCAAAGCGTGGGTATCCTGTTAGAAGTTTACGCTGGCGACCTTTTCCACGCTCGATGGTGGTCTGACTATTTGGCGCAATTCGACGCCAACTACTGCATGTGCTTCTTCGATGACGAGGTTGATATCAGTAAAATTCTTAGCGGTATCTTAAGTCAATGCGTCACCATCCCTGAAAGGACATTCCTGTTCTTGACTTAGAGGGTACACATGAGTTGCACCAGTCTTGTCGTGACTGTCGCTGCACCAGGCTAGGCTGTCACATCACCTTGGTTCGCACAAAACCAGGAAGCATGTGAAACGTAAGAGCAATGAATGAAACCACCACACCAAAAATCAGCAACAACAGCTATAGCAACAGAGAAAGGAAGACGAGAGAGAGAGAGAGAGAGAGAAAGAGAGGTAACACCGACAACAAGAAGTCTACAAGACAAAGCCAGAGAAGAGAGAGACAGAGACAGAGAGACAGTGAAGTCTAAGAAGAAGCTAAAGAAGAGCTAGAGAGAAAGAAGGAAGGAGAGAGGGGAGGGGTAGCAGAAAAGCCAAGGAGAAGAAGAATTTTCTAATCCACTGCATGAGTCCCACGCACGAGAGGCTCCGCTGCAGGGAAACGTCTCTGATGTGCTCGGAAGCTGCAGCCCTCTGATTGCAGCCAGCGTGCTCTCATTAGGGCTGACAGTCTTACATAACCTAATTGAACCGAGTCCTGGAAAATGCTTCTGCTGTCTTGGGAATATGGGCTCTGGCTTTTTCTGTCAAGGGGAAAAGAAAAGGGCTAGAGAGAGAGAGAGGTGGGGTGGGGTAGGTGGGGTGGGGTGGGGCAGGGTGGCGGTTGTGAGGGGGCAGGGGAGTAGAGGGTGAGTGGGGTTTGGTGGAGGTAGGGGATGAAAGCTAAGGGGGGAGGAGGTGGGGGAGGGTGGAGGGGGTTTAACGGGGGGGGGGGGGGAGACGTAGTTTTCTGAAGCTGTCCTCTAGTTTGTTCGCGTAAAACCCCACAAGACAGCCGGCGTATACGCTGGGGATGGGTCGACCCGCCAGGTCGAAGGAGGAAAGGTACGTTCACAAAATATCGATACGATAAATTCCCGTGAAAATCACCCAGGCTCATGTGGGCATGTGCAGCTCCGCTTCAGACCGTCTTATGAGAATGTGCGCTATTTCACAATGGCAGCAACAGTTTTGAGAAATGACGCTTTTTCTTTTATATTTTTTTTTCTTTGCAACAATTCTGGGGCATGATACATGGAGCGAGAGTAGTAGTCCGAGACTAACTGGACTAAGCTAAGACTAAAAAGATTTGTACGAGATGCATAAACCCAGACTACGGCACGTCTGCGACCATTTCATAAACTTAACGGTAATGCACGCTGGTGATAGTCCCGATGTAAAACGTCTGAGATCAGAGCTAAGTCTGAGACTATTCTAGTCTCTCTGCATGCATCAGACCCTTTAAGACTTCAGAAACAGGATGCATATGTAGCATTTAGCACGTATAAAAAAAATTCTTTAAAAGTTTCGCTAAATAGGCCATTGGGAGGAGGAAGCCGGAGTACCCGGAGAGAACCCCCAACAATCGGCCCGAATGAACGGTGCCACAAACGAGATAGAAAACGTCTTTCTCCTAAGTGGGACTCGAACCTGACCTTTCGCACTGATGACGCAGTCTTAACCACTAGACCACAGACCGCCCCCCCCCCCCCCCCCCCAAAAGTAGGTGGTTCGATTCCCGAGAGGGTCGAAATGTGTAAAGGCCTTTTTCCAGTGGCCCTGTCATTAAAAATCTTCCGCATGGGTTGACTTCACAACGCCCTCCCGGTCTTGAGCACAAGGCAACACAAGAAATGTACGCTTGAGGAATGAGTTTTACTGGTTTGAAAGAAAGACGAGTTCATTTTCCGAAATATTTTCCGACTACCAGAATGCCAAACGTATACCATTTGTGATGGATTCCCACAAAAGGGGAACGAAGTCACACAACCTCTTTTGAGAAAATCGAGAAGCAATCACAAACCACAAGAAACAGATGGGGGGGGGGGGGGGTGTCAGTTTTCGAGATTATGAGTGTTTTTTCATATTTGGTGTGTGTGTGTGTGTGTGTGTGTGTGTGTGTGTGTGTGTGTGTGTGTGTGTGTGTGTGTGTGTGTGTGTGTGTGTGTGTGTGTGTGTGAGAGAGAGAGAGAGAGAGTTTAACGTCCTTTTCCACCACATAAGGACGGGGCAACGAGAAAAAGGCCAGCACAAATATCTGGCCCCAGCTTGAAATTCGAACTCACGACCCGAGCACTTACAGTCCAACGCTCTACCATTCGGCTATCCCTGCTCCCCTTTCTCCAGTTTGGGGTTTAAAAAAAAAAAAAGACAAAGTTTGAACCGGATGAATTACGAGTGTCTGTGTGACACTTATATTATATATTGTCCGAGCAGTGGACAAGGAGCGGAAGGAAACCTAACGTACTTGGGGGACGCCGGCCACAGTGGCGATCTTTGCCTTTGGTGATGGTCTTATGTGCCAGAGGGCACGAAGAGGATTAAGCGTAAGTAAAGCCTAAGTCTGATTGCTTTCTGCAACAGTTACAGTTTTGTTGTTGTTGTTGTTGTTAATGCTGGATGAATCTGCTTTTGAAGCGATTATACAAAACATTTGCGGGTTGTTGTTGTTATCGTTGTTGCAGGTGGTGGATCGTGGTGCTGGTGGTGGTGTTTTGGTTTTTGGTTGTTGTTGTTCTTCTTTTTCTTCTTCTTCTTCTTCTTTATATTAAGATTTTGAAAGTATCGAGGGCGCTTTAACTTTTCTACCCTCACCTAGACAAGTGACGTAACACACTGACATCTCTGAAGTTAATGGCGTCACCAACAAAAAGCCGTCCGTAGGGGGAAAAAAAACAAAAAAACAAAACACTCGGAGAATGCTGCCACCCACTCTGCCGAGTGCTCTGCTTGAAAATGTTCGTCAGGCCTCGAACTTCCAGCGCATCCGAAGAACTCTCGAAATCCCTCTTTTTCCCCCAGTAATGACTGACGGTGTCACATAGTGCTGTCAGGTGGGTTTTTTCCCGTTTGTTTATTTCTGAGTATTTCGTGTGTGTGTGTGTGTGTGTGTGTGTGTGTGCGTGCGCGCGCGCGCGTGCGTGCGTGCGTGCGTGCATGTGTGTGTGTGTGTGTGTGTGTGTGGAGAAAGAGAGAGAGAGAGAGAGAGAGGGTGGGTGAATGGGTGTTTCGGGGTTTAACGTCCTTTTCCACCACATAGGGTGATATCAAAGACGGGGCAACGATGAAAAAGCCAGCACAAATATTTGGCCCCAGCCGGGATCGAACTCACGACCCGAGCATTAGAAGTCCAACGCTCTACCATTCGACCACCCCGGCTCCCCAGAGAGAGAGAGAGATGTTTGTAGATGTAGATGTTGGTTGGTTGGTTGGGGGTGAGCTGTGTTTCATGTTTCATGTTTCATGGTTTTGTTTTCTGTGTCTATTTTGCTTTGTTTTGCTTTCACCATACTGTACAGTAATTAGCCAAAACAATGTCGAACAGAGGTGTGTCGCGTCAGCCTGTTTCTCTTCACCCCTGGAGAATAAAATCCCATTCACTTAACACTTTATCGTGAGATGATCCTTTACACTTTGTGAGTCCACACATACGTTCAGATGCAGCCGATTTTAACGACCAGGTATTACGACATCCGCGCTAAGAACTAGACGTTTTACTCTCACATCTGCTTTGGAAATCTTCAGCCCACCAAATTTGAAAAATAAATGCAATTCTAAATTCCGAAATTTAAATAGCTGAGCTGACCCTTCGCACCACGTGATTGTAATGTGTTTGAGAGATGTAGTGTGTGAGAGAATGCGTGTGATTCACGTGAGCGTGCGTGTTGGGTTCAGTTCGCGGCGCTTTGAGCCGATTCGTGAAATTGGGTAAAGTGCCTATACAATACTCATTATTACAATACTCATTATTATTATTATTATTAATTTCGCAGACAAATTAAAGCGACCAGAGTTCGCTGTCCGAGTTTACTCCCCTTACATTAAATTCAATTTTAGTTCAGTTTAATTCAATTAAGTATTATTGTCTGATAAAATGAGAAATTTCCCTTCTGGATCGTCCTAAAACTGACACAAAGCTAATAAAGGTGCAGATTCCTGGGCCCGAATGTAAAAGTCGAGGTTAATTTAACCCACGGCTACGGGCCTAACCCAGACTAGGACAAAAGAAACCAAAGAAACAAAATTACATTTAAAAAAAGGAGGCGAAGAAAGGAAGAAATAAATCTTTCTACAACGGCTTAGGCACCTTGCTGGGATGGACCCGCTTCCTGATTTAAAACAACAAACAACAGAAAATATAACCCTAGAGCTAGTTTAGTTCGAGGTTAGACTCTAACCTGGGGCTAAACTCCCTTGCCTCGACTTTTACATGCGGAGCCTGGAAATCATTTAGGGAAGCATCATATGATAAGAACATGGAATTAGGAATAGTTCGAACGACTTTATGGTTGACTGTGTCAGTCATGTACAGACAGATTTGTCTTCGGTACGGGAGCCGGGAGTGAAAAGTAAAAAGGGGTAAAACTGAATCTATGGTAAGATCATATATTGAACTGCTCCATATCAGCGTTGGACATGGGTTACTTTCTTGCCACGGCGGACATAATTATGTCCCCTTATTTCTGTGTCACAGTGAACAATATTCAGGACACATGTCCAGTACCTTTACGAGCAGCCAGGGCAAATGTCCTACTGTAGTTCTCACAGTTATGAATCCCTGATGAAGAAAGGTTAAAAAAAAAACCCAGATATATAAATATTTAATAAATCCACAATATGTATTAATAAATAAGGGTGGGGTGGGGTGGGTGTTTGGGAGTTTAACGTCTTTTTCAACCAAGTAAGGGTGATATCAAGGACGGGGCAACGAGAAAGAGGCCCGGCACAATATTTGGCCCCAGCCGGGATTGGAACTCACGCCCCAAGCATTGAAAGTCCTTACGCTCTACCATTCGGCTATCCCGGCTCCCCATACTAAGAAATAAGTCAATCCATCTACGACACTAAAATATATTCAATCCTGGACTATCACACTCCGTCACACAATCATCCTTCCGTCACCACCAGCTCTAACATCGCTCAGCATTACCGCTTAGACTCTCCGAAAACTCACGACGGCGCTAAAATACGTCGACATCTGAACGTGGCCGTGTCTCGGTGTCGCAGCCCGCTTATTAAGGGCCACCTTTAAAGTGAAGCCACGATTCCGACCTTCTTATTTGTCATGCGAACCCTTCATTGGCGGGCCCTCGTTGATTCAACCCTCAGCGTGATTTTGGCGTGTGCGAGTGGTTGTGCATTACGCAAAATTACAGGAGGGGGGGGGCATCTAATAGAGTCGGCTTGGGCAAGTCACACTGTAAGAAAGGCAGGCGGGGGCGTTTACCGTAATGGAAATTATCAGGGAGATCTAAGCTCTGCTTGAGCCGGGCTGATCCGTGAAGAGGGGGTGGGGGGTGGGGGTGGGGAGGGGTTGGTGAGTCAACATGAGCAGTAAACATTATTTAGCAGACGTGTGTGTGTGTGTGTGTGTGTGTGTGTGTGTGTGTGTGTGTGTGTGTGTGTGTGTGTGTGTGTGTGTGTGTGTGTGTGTGTGTGTGTTGAAGAGGTGGGTACTTTTGTGTATGGAGGAGATGGGCGTGTGTGTGTGTGTGTGTGTGTGTGTGTGTGTGTGTGTGTGTGTGTGTGTGTGTGTGTGTGTGTGTGTGTGTGTTGGTTGGTTGGTTGGTTGGTTGGTTGGTTGGTTAGTTAATGGTATGTTGGATGACTGACATCGACCTGCGTTCGTGCGAAAGGTGAACAAACAGGGACTTCCTTTTTCCCCTCCACAACAGTACTTTGGAATAATTTGCCAGATAGCATCCAACGCAGTGACTCTATTGGCGAATTCAAACGACATCTTGCCCAATACGATGCCAGTATACCTCCATACTACTACCAAGGCGACCGTTCAGCTCAAGTAATTCACTGCAGGCTCCGATTAAATATCAGTAATCTCCAGCACGACCTTGTAACCAGACATCTTTCTAATGACGCAACCTGTAGTTGCGGCGCCTCCACAGAGACAGCCGAACACTTCCTGCTCCACTGTCCCCATTATTCTGATATACGTCGGCTTACTATCTATACACTACCTCCTCAACATTCCGACATACACACACTCCTTCACGGTAACTGTCGTCTGTCTACTCAAGAAAACTGCACTATCTTCTTTAATGTTCAGGATTTTATAATTCGTGCAGCACGTTTTTAGGTTTTAGTTATACGTTACTTCCTTGACAGAGCCTAGCGCAGCCCAGCGGAGATTTTTTTTTTTAAAGTACACATAGACACCTCTCTCTCTCTCTCTCTCTCTCTCTCTCAGCTCTAATTTACTATAATTACCGCCATTGCGATACCGTTAACATGCACTTGTTTGTTGACCCCTGAGCATTATTATAAGCCTAGCTTGTTCATGCTCAGAAATTGTTTATTTACTCTGAACAAACTGTATTGCAATAAACTTGTTTAAACCAACAAACAGGGACTTTAAGATTTGTACTGACGCCTATAATGACGGCAACGACAGGAACAAATGACGGGGTACGTACTGCTGACATACGCGCCGTGTGCGATAGCAAACCATCGAAAACACAGAGCAGCGTTTGACACTAAGGCCACAATCTGTGTTTGCTGACTTATGCGTGATTGACCGGTGGGTGTTTGAATGTGATGTAATCGTATATAATCAGTTCCTATTCCTGTACATGTATTCTTTTACCAGTTAGTTTGCCGTTCTTTAATGCAGTAAACGCAGTAATGCAGGAACGACAGGAACAAATGACGGGGTAAGCACCGATGACATATGCACCGTGTGCGATAGCAAACCATCAAAAACACAGAGCAGCGTTTGACACTAAGGCCACAATCTGTCGACATGGACTTACTGCCTTCTTTCTATATTCCAGTCATATCAAACTACATGACTGTGCTTCCCTCGTTGTAATGACTGGAAAAAACGTTTGCCAGTCCATGCCATGTGTTCTATTCATTTTGCCGCCGGACGCGATTGGCTGAATTCGGGGGGGGGGGGGGGGGGGGGGGCTCGACCCCTTTGATCGGTAGGAGTGGGGTCGTCCATTCTTTCGTTGATCCGTTATTCATCGATCAATCGATTATCTGTTTGACTTAGCGACTGATTCTTTTTTTTTTCTGATGCCATTTCAGATGCAGTACCTACCGTTCACTGAATACACTGCTCGATCAAACTTCTAGACCACTGATAGATGAGACTGACAGTTCCCATCAATGGGGTGTGATCGATAAGATATTTACTCCAACGCGTCCTTTCTCTTTCCAAAGAATTCTAATTCATTCCAACACGATTACGCTTCTTTCCAAACTCCTGCACTCCCTGGAAACTGATTTCACTTTGTAACGAATTCATTAACAATTGCAGCTGCACATTTGGCTTCCATAGCCAAAAGCGACGGCAAGAAATGCAACAATGAAATTGAATTTGTCTGACCAAGGAATGAATTAAAATAAAGAAGGCGTTTATAATAATTCTGAGAAGAACGTGAGAGGAAATCAGCCTTAAACATGACCATGGACCGGTAAGATGGACAACAATGAAAATTAAACGGAAATGAGACGCTTGAAATGGAACTTGAAACGGAACACTTGAAATGGAGGGGAAATATGAGCAGGGGATGGTGGGATTACGCGCAGCCGTTCATATGTCATTAATGAACAGATTACTGGGTGCGCCTGAGGTAAGTGGGTTGGTCCATTGCTCTTGCATCTCGTGGGGTGGGTGGGTGTTTGGGTGTTTAACGTCCTTTTCCACTTGCATCTCGTGTGACGACTGAGTCGGTGTGAGTTCGATCCCTGCCCAAGGCGGAAGCAGCTCAAACACACTGCCCGTTTCCTCTGTCTGTGTGCTGGACTTGTTTGTGTAACTTGCCCGCCACAGTCAAGGATACATAAAATCCTGCCTGGACTGAATAGTGTTCAGCTGGACTTTTTAGTAAGAGTAGCTGCCTCTTCTCGTCTCCAATCACTCTTGTGGCGGGGACGTTAAACCCCAGCTAACCAAATAAGGGGGAAGGGCACACACACGCACACACACACACACACACACACACACACACACACACACACACACACACACACACACACACACACACACATTCAACAAGTGCTTTCAGAATAGCTGTTTGGGGATTCATAAAATTGTGTCTCTCATTTAAAAGTGATGACATCAGAGACTTTATCACAAGGAAGAGGCCAGCTTTCTTCTCTTCTTTTTTAAATCCAGCTAGGAAGTCGTTATCAGAGCACTGACATTTCAACGATACCAACTCAGCTATCCGGAACATCTTGAAACTAATGACTGTTTGGGCCAAATAGTGTAGATAAATAGGACGATTATTGTTGCGATAAACATTTCTCCGTAAAAGTAATTGCAACGGCATAACTTTAAACGACATCCGAAAACGTTAGCCAAAATGCTAGAGATTCCAGGGTGGGTGGGTGTTTGGGAGTTTAAAGTCCTTTTCCACCACGTGGAAAGAAACAGGGGGGCAGCGAGAAAAAGGCCGGCACAAATATTTGGCCCCAGCCGGGATTCGAACTCACGACCCGAGCATTGAAAGCCCAACGCTTTACCAGCTAGAGATTCCAAGTTAGTACATAACCACTATAAGGCTTCACTTGACCCACTCTCAACTTTCGTTTCAAGAATCTTAACGCTATTCTGACGCGCACTTTCACAAGCCCGGCATTTTTTCCCGCTAATGATTTTTTTTCTCTTTTCTGTAATGATATTGAGATTTTAAACAGCCGCGCCATTTGACATGCAAGTGACCGGCACCGCAACGCAAAAGCAAGGCGCCTCTCGTAATAACACGAGCAATCAGCTCTCATTTCGCACGCACTGGCACACGCCACTTGCATGGTGATTAAGAAATCCCTCCTACTCTGCTTCCTCCCCTCCCTCCCTTCTCACACGATACAACACCTCCCCCCCCCACACACACACACACCACCACCACCACCACCACCACCTCTCTCTCTCTCTCTCTCTCTCTCTCTTTAATATTTTCCGATTAGCTTTTCTCGAACCCTATCTAAGCTTAGCGAGAATGACTCGTAAGAATGTGCAGTTTGGTCTGTTGTCGTCCTTTTCCATCAAACTGTTACTGTATTACGTTTTGGTTTGGTTGTGTTCTTGCTGCTGCTGCTGCTGCTGCTGCTGTTGTTGTTGTTGTTGTTGTTGTTGTTGTTGATGATGATGATGATGATGGTGGTGATGGTGATGGTGATGATGGTGATGATGATGATGGCGATTTGTTGTTTCGCTGAGTGTTCTTCGTCTTGAAGTTAGATTAACAACGGCAAGTTTGGAAATGGTCATTGTGCCAACAGATTTACCGCCGATAAATAGATATTGTCATCGTGACTCCCCTCCCCCCCCCCCCGACCCTCTCTCTCTCTCTCTCTCTCTCTCTCTCTCTCTCTCTCTCTCTCTGCCCCACTCCCCACCCTACCTTATTTATCGTTCATGTATTCTTTCCTCCATGTTTATCCGTAGACTAACTGTGAAATAAATATGAATATTAAAACGTCTTCATTAAATTCTTAGTTTACGTCTTTGGAGGATGTCCCCCAACCATTCCCCAGTGGCGGGGACATTAAGCATCAAGTCACATACATCTGGTCCAATTTTTTTTTTCATCAAAATTGTCACTGCGCCAATAACTTTACCGTTGATGAATGAAGGTTCATCGCGTTATGATCCTCTCTCTCTCTCTCTCACACACACACACACACACACACACACACACACACACACACACACACACACACACACACACACACACACACACACACACACACACACACACACACACACACACACACACCACTCCTACATCCTTTCTTTGCGCAAACCACAGTTCACAATTTTTTTTCCTGCAATAGCAACTCTTGGCTTTTCGCACCTCCAGCGCCGCGGATGTCCTCCCTAACACACACACACACACACACACACACACACACACACCCCTAAGGAAGAGGGACCCTCCCCATCCCTCCTCCTCCCCTAAAACTTTCTGCTTCAACGCCTTTTTTGTTTCCTCTAATGATCCAGATATTGCGTCCCACGCAAAAATGGCGGCAGGCGGCGAGTGAGGGAACCTTCTACCGTGAACGAATTTGGCCGTCTTCAAAGTGATACCTATTAAATGATCCTCTAAAGAATAGGAGGACGATTTTGACGCTGAAGTGACTCTCAGATGAAGTGCCCGGGAAACCAGGAAAGGAAGGGACCAAAGGTGTCGGCTTAAGTCTTGTAGCAAATCCGTTTAGGTCAACAGGCAAAGCAAGAGAAAGGAGGAGGAGAGAAAAAAAAGGGAGAGAAATATCAAGAGGAGCAGTTCGTGTCTCAAGGCGATGAATTATTCAACTGTATAAATCCTTGTTTCATCAAAAGCCAGGAGCAGGTCACTCTGACCGCCTTCCCTGAGCCTTCCCTCCCCCTTGCGCGCCTCGTTCTCGCGGCTCATCAGCGGATAATGGCGCGAATCCAGGCATCACGCATGCGCAAATTTGATTGCAAGGTGGAAGACTAAAGCCCCGGCACAATAGTCCTCCCAGCTATGGTGTGGGACTTCATTAAAAGCCGCCGCGCTCAGTTACTTTACTGGCAATCTCTCTCCCGCACTCCTCCTGCAGCGCTGTGGGCCTCAAATTTGATAAAAGAAAGGGAAAGAGCGCGTCATTACATGGCGACATGCTGCCTAATCCTTCAGGGAGATAATAACCTACAAACATTATTACGTCCCCTACCACCCACCTCCACCACCACCACCACCACCAGATATCCCCGCTTGCTTTTTCGGCCTTTTAGGCAAGGCAGCTAAGCATTTTATTTTTTTAAGGAAGGCAACTTTTCTGATTCAGCTTGCGCCTGTGGCTGGTGGTTCTGGGTTCGAGGATACTTCTACCGCCATCTTCGGGAAATGGCATAAGCGCCATGGCTTTGACAGGCGTTTAGGCACTTTTTTTTTTCTTTTTTTTTTTTTTTTTTGGGGGTACAATGGTAGACCTGTCAGCCATTTTCAGCGGCGTTCAAAAACTCAGTTAAAGTTCATGTTGTTGTCCAGAGCCCTCCTGTGACACTGGCCGGGGCCAAATATTTTTGCTGGCCTTTTTCTCGTTGCCCGTCTTTGACATCACCCGTACGTGGTGGAAAATGACGTTATACTCGCAAACACCCACCCACCTACCCTCCTGTGACACTAATGTCCCCTAATTCGACCATCCAGATGCGACCGTTGAACCTAACATGCACGATCACATGAATCACGTGCATTTTCTCGGACACGGGACATCAGAACTTCGTGACCACGTGGTGCGAACGGCCAATTCAGCCAATCAAGCTTGGAGATTTAGAATCACATCATGGGATTCGTGGGATAAACATTTTGTAATACTACCAAAATTGTCAAAATATGCTAAGGGTGTTTGAGAGGGTGGTTGTTTGAGGATTTAACGTCCTTTCCCACCACATATGGGTGATATCAGAGACGGGGCAACGATGAAAAAGCCAGCACAAATATTTGGCCCCTGCCGGGATTCGAGGGTGTTTGAGAGTTTCATTTTCTACCACGTATGGGTGATTTCAAAAGCTTACGTCACAAGAGAGACGTTTCAGTCCTAACAAACATCGAACACGACCGAACACGACGTTTCTCCGTGTTCCTCGTGTGACATACGGCCACAATATGTCTTTGCTCTAATTTTTTTCCGGCTCGTGTTCGGTTCGTGTTCGATGTTTGTTCGGACTAAAACGTCTTCCGTGTGACATTAGCCGAAGCGTTTGTTAGTTAGTTAGTTAGTTAGTTAGTTAGTTAGTTAGTTAGTTAGTTAAGAGTGTATTTGTGAAGCGCCTTGAACTCACTTTGTGGGAATACTGCGCCATGCAAGAATGTTATATTATTATTGTTATTATCATTTTGAACCTGTAGGTATTCGCATCTTTTTCTAGCACGCTTGCAGACCCATCTGCTACATATATCATCATGGTGGTTCGGTTGGTTGGTTGGCTGAGGGTTTAACGTCATTTTCCACCACATACGGGTGATATCAAAGACGGGGCGACGAGGAACACTAAAGCCAGCAAAATATTTGACCCCAACCACGACTCTGATGCGACTGCGATGAGCAATCGGATAGGGACGTCTCTATAGTCCTGCGTGTCAATATTCCTACGTGTCGATAATCCTACGTGTCGATAGTCCGACGACTTTACGCCTTTTATATCGATAGTCCGATTTTGATAGTCCTATGATCGATAGTCTTACACTTACTCAAATTCTCGTCAGTCCTACGTACTAGTCCTACGTGTCGATAGTCCTACTGGAAACGGTGGTTGGGTGGCTGGGTGTTTGGAGTTTAACATCCTTTTCCACCACATACTCCTACTGGAACAATCTAAAGGAACATAGGGCTATCGCAGAACACGTAGAACTAACGATGCGTAGGACTGACGAGACTTTGAGTGAGTTTAGGACAGTCGACACAGCGGACACTCGACAGGAGGACTATAAGGAAGTCGGACAGAAGTAGGACAGTCAGTTGACAAGAAGGACTAGCGATACGCATCCTCAGCGATTAGAACACCACCAAGACACGTTCCTATGACGTGTTTGTTCATATACATTTATAAAATAAGGCAATAAAATTATTTATCTCTATCTGTAGCTAACTCAAGACTCGAGCATTGAAAGTCCAACGTTCTACTAACTATCGGCTATCCACGTTCCCCCCATCTTGGTGGGAAAGCTTCCACAGAGAGAGAGAGAGAGAGAGAGGGAGAGAGAGAGAGAGAGATGTTTACAGGAAATTGCATGCACCTGCTCTCTCTGTCACCAAGTGAAAACCAATTTGTTGTGCTGTTTCCTGTCAACAAACATGTGACGTCGATTGAGAATAGCTGCATAGGAACTGGTGATCAATTCAAGAGAAATGGAGGGTGCAGTGACCCCGTGCTTAGCACGCATCTAATATTTTAAAAAAAGAAAAGTTGCTTGGTCGGTTGGTTGGTTGCGTACTAGTAGGGTTAAATTGGCTCTTCTACCAAGATGAGGGCAGTCAGGAGAGCCTTTCTGCTTTTGTCAAGGACGAACGTACGCGTGTGTGTGTGTGTGTGTGTGTGTGTGTGTGTGTGTGTGTGTGTGTGTGTGTGTGTGTGTGTGTGTGTGTGTCTGTCTGTCTGTCTGTGTCTGTCTGTCTGTCTGTCTGTCTGGTGTCTGTGTGTGTGTCTGTCTGTCTGTGTCTGTGTGTGTGTAGACGGACAGATATATCTTTTCCGAATTATAAGTTTGTTTTCCGAGGCACATTGAAAACTGGCAATATCAGCTATTCTTGCATATGCACCCCCCCCCTCCTCTCTCTCTCTCTCTCTCTCTCTCTCTCTCTCTCTCTCTCTCTCTCTCTCTGTTTTGTTTGGTTTTCAATTTGTTGTTTGCTCTGTTGTTTTTATTTTGATTTTGTTTTTGACTCTCCCATCACCAGCCCCCATCTCAGATAAAGTATGTCTTTCGTGCGGGTATGTTCGTCCCATCCTAAGTGTCATTCCCATGTCTTGCCTCACGAAAACACCCCAAGAAAGAGGAGATCACCATGAAGACATCCTTTGAAAGGGAGATCATCCCAAGCTTTGGAAACATTTCGATGCAGTGTGCTACCATTTCAGGGGCACTAGAGCTCATTATGAAAACAAAAAATTCTTTGTCTCACTTCTTATGCACAACTGCAACTGCAACACGAGTTCAAGACTTTGTCTGGGAGTGGGCTGCACTGTTTGGGACTTTCCTGGTGATATTTGGGGGGCTTAGACGTCTCAGACATTGTCTCCTCTTTGCTTTGTTCCCTCCCTTGAAGTGTCCCGTATGTTGTGCTAATGGGAAGATTAGGTGTACGTTTTTGAACTGAGGCAGTAGTTTGAAAACTTTCTTTCTGTGTGTGAGAGACCGGCAATTGTTCTCTAAACAACCACGATGCATTTCCAAGAGAGTAATCTCTTTGTTTATAAAATGTCTAACCTTTCATTAAAACTAAAAAAGTGCACAAACAACCCTAAAAAATCTTCTTCTTTTTTTTTTAAACTGTACTGCTCATCAAACATGTCTTTAAACTTACCTCCCCCTCCTCGACACCCTCCCCCCAAATAAAAAGACAACAAACAAACAAAAAACACACAAACTAAAAAGAGCTTCCTTTCCGACTGCAAAACTGCGATTTGCGGCTGCAAAATAATAACTGAATTGTGTGAATGTGTTCTTGTTATGTTTGTTCATTTGTTTAGTAAGATTTGTGCTCTCTTCATTCTTATAATAATAAAAATAATAATAATGAGTATTGTATATGCGCTTTACCCAATTTCATGAATCGGCTCAAAGCGCAGCGAACTGAACCCAACAGGCACGCTCACGTGAATCACACGCATTCTCTCACACACTGGACATAAACACATTACAATGCGAAGGGTCAACTCAGCTATTTAAATTTCGAAATTTACATTTGCAATTGTTTTTGATTTTTTGTGGGCTGAGCATTTCTAAAGCAGAGGGGGAGGAAGTCGGAGTACCCGGAGAGAACCCCCGACGATCGGCCCGAATGAACGGTGCCACATACGAGAAGGAAAACTTCTTTGCCCCGAGTGGGACTCGAACCCCTGACCTCTCGCATAGGTGACAAGTCTCTTAACCACTAGACCACCGACCGCCCCATATCCACATCCAATGAAATGGCTGGCTGTAAATCGCAGCATTGGAGCTACTTTGAGCAGGCCACACACTGTCCACAGAGAGTGCGTGTGAGAGTTCTTCAGAGGGTCACTGAAACGCACGAGAGCAAATTTCGTCCTTATCTTGCCACTCTAGCTTCATACCAACACCTGGAAAATGTACGCTTTAAACCAGCATTTAAGACCTACTGCAGTTCAGCTGCATCACACAAACCCACTATCACAAAGTGTCAGCCCCGAGTTCGCCATTGTCCACGAGATGTAATTAAAAGGTGAAAACTTAAAAGGCGTGAAACGTGGGCTGTTTCTCGCACTCCAGTCAACCTAGTCTCCCCGGGCCGTGTGCGTCCCGCAGACAGCTGCGATTAACAAACACCCGACAGCCTGAAGAGCCCTGAAAACAAAGTCTGAACAGACCCCCCAGCGCGGTCAGAAGTGTAACAGACATGTCCCTAAATGAGCGCAAATACTGCCACTGCACACTCGTGTCCCGAGATGCATTTTGGGAGACAGTTTGAAAGTTATCCAATTTCCTCCCTGCTCCTGGGTTCTGTCTAAAGCAGTTTCTGTGAAGAAAGGTGAAGGTTACGAGTTGGCTGGCTGGTCACGACCAACTTTTTAAAG
Source organism: Batillaria attramentaria (assembly GCA_018292915.2). NCBI lineage: Eukaryota > Metazoa > Mollusca > Gastropoda > Batillariidae > Batillaria > Batillaria attramentaria. Next base: position 1,000,943 of record JACVVK020000054.1, read on the forward strand.
ACCTTGATTTACAGCATGTCGATGTTGTTGTCCAGCCGGTACACTGTTGTTGATTATGAGGGAGGGTGAGTGGGTGGGTGTTTGGGAGTTAACGTCCTTTTCCACCACGTATGGGTGATATCAAAGACGGGGGTCACGAGAAAAGGCCAGCGCAGATATTTGGCCCCAGTCGGGATTGGAACTCACAGCCCGACCATTGAGAGCTCAACGCTGTACCACTCGGCTATTTCGGCTCTCTTGTTGATTACTGATGATGATGGTGGTGGTGGTGGTGGTGACAATGATGATGATGATGATGATGATGATGATAGTGGTGGTGTCAGAGACTGGTTGTCGATGACTTGGGAGTTAAACGTCCATTTCCGCGAATCAAGGGGAGAAATCGAATACTTAAAATGATGACGGATATCAAGAACAATGGGCATAAATGAGTTAAAAACTTTACCGACAGTCCGGCTCACCTTCACTGCCCCTTCAGTTGACACCACCCTTTGGGGGCTCGAAACTGAGAATTTTTCAAAAACAAATGATCACACATACTCTCTTGTACATTGTCCTATTGTTTAGGACACTGCGGGCACTCATGGGTTAAACTCTGAAACCTACAGATCCCACCCTCATGGCCCTCAGTCTGCTCTTTGCCCAAAGCTGCAACGTGCAAAACCAGGAACGTCAGGCCAGGATCTGCCCACTTGCAACATGACTGCATCTGGTGTCAAGTCTTCAACACAACCAGCAAAATACACAAAAAACAAGAAGAAAAAAACAACTGCATGCACAAGAGAGAGGGGAGGGGGGAAATCTGTCAGTTCTTGCGACTTGGTGTCAAACAGAATGTGTTATTTCAGCGTGGCTAATTATCTCAGGGGAGATTAGTTACGCGTCCTTCCATTCTGAGGCCCCGCTTTTAGCAGACGATTTGCGATTTGCAAGCCTCGCTTCTCGGCCAGGGTGCGGGCAGAACTGTGGAGTGGAGTGGAGGAGAGTGTTCTGGCATCTGCGGAGGGTCTTGCCTGGTTCTCTGCCCCTGATCTGACACACTTGGGCCGGCACACACAGGCAAAGAGTTCTCTCCCTTCTACACTGGGTAACAGAGACAACATAACCCATCCCTTAGTCAAAACGACAATCATTAAAAAAAAATCGATGCAATAATTATGTAGAGCGGCCAATGCTCAAGCTGCTGAAACCAGAAGTGCACACTCCATCCACACATGTACACACAAAAAATCGGAGAGAAGTCCGAAAAATCGACTTTATTATTACTCATTTGTACGAACTCTAGATCTGGGCGCTGCCGATTTGGATGTCCCATGCCTTCTCATATTCTATTACCCTGTGTAGAAGGGAGAGAACACTTTGCCTGTGGGCCAGATGTAATTTTACGTCATACGTCATATGTGCCTATTTGCATATTTGCACATGCAGAATTCAAACGCTCGATCGGTTTGCACCCAATGTATTGTTGTGCGTTTAACTTTACGAACAAGATACTACTGTAGCGGTGAAATCATTTACCCTCTGTCAAGAGGCCCTCTTTTCGCAGACCAGTTTGCAAATCTCCCTTCTTGGCCTAGTCTGCAAAACTGAGAAGTAATTTTGAACGTTCTGGTATTTGTGGAGGGTCGAGGCCGGAGAAACCCCGATGGCCCAGCGGATTTTGCATACTGTTGGCCATGACGCCTAACTACTTTATATGGGTTTCAGCAATTGCGCATGGGTGTCATCTACTGATCTACGCAACAGATCAGCTGAGACTCCTAGACATGCCGCCGACAACCAGTGGTGGTTGAAGCCTGAGTCTGCGCGAACAAATGGTCTTTATCAAAAGACAATTTTTATTCCTGTCTGTCTCCAGGTATGGCTCCGCATCACGCGTGTATTTTACCACACGGACCTCGATACCAGCAGCATCATACCATCATACGCATCCTCATGCAGTATAAGAACTGTTGAACCCCTGCGTTAGGTTTATTCGTGAACTGGGAATGAATACTACTGGAGAAGGGTGGGTGGGTGTTTGGTCATTAATTTTAGCATCCTTTTCCACCACGTAAGGGTGATACCAAAGACGGGGCAACGAGAAAAAGGCCAGCACAAATATTTGGCCCCAGTCGGGATTCGAACTCACGACCCGAGCATTGAGAGTCCAACGCTCTACCATTCGGCTGTCCCGGCTCCCCTACTACTTGTAGAAGAGATGACAGCAAAACAAAAAAAAAAAGTTTGAACAAATTACACTATTAATACTACTACTACTACTACTACTACTACTACTATAAAATAATAATAAAAACCATTATGACGGGTATTATACAGGCGCGTTTACCCAATTTCTCGGCTCAAAGTGCTGCGACCTGAACCCAACACGCACGCTCACGTGAATCACACGCATTTTCTCACACATAGAACATCGACAACATTACACTCAGGTGGTGCGAACGGTCAGCACAGCAATTTAAGTTTCGGAATTAGGAATTGCATCTAATTTTGATTTTTTTTAAAAACTATTTTACTGGCTGACACTATTCTTGCCACAACACTATGGCAACACAGATTCAAGTAGGTCAAGGTCTTACTCAGACAGCACACAGTAGTTAAAAAAAAAACACCAAGTACTTCAGTAACTGAAGAAAAAAATAAAAAGTCGGAACATGGGGTGGGCGGAAGGGTTTTTTTTTTTTTTTTTTTTTTCGCACCAGTGCCTCCTTTTGACAAATCTGATGCCTGGGGCCAAAACCATCGCTGGAGTATTTTGGGTGCTTGCGCTGTCGTACAATTAAATGGACAGACTCCGTGATCTATCTAAAGCAGAATGGAAGACAAGCAGAGACGGAGGGGTGTGTGGGGGGATTTTTTTTTTTTGTGTGGGGATGGGTGCTGGGAGTGGGGGTTGGGGTGTGGTGAAACAGAGCATCGAAATGTAATTTCGCCCGCTACGTTCATAGTTTTGTGGTGTGCAAAACTGGTGTGAACTTCAACAATGAAAGTCGTTTTCAAATTTAAAAAAAAAACCCACTGATTTTGTATCAGGTAAGCAGTATTTTGTATCAGTCTGAAAACCAAAGTTGTTGTACATTTGGTGATCTCTTTTCTTCTCCGACTTCGCAATGCTGAACGTGGCGCCTTTGTGCTTATTTTCAATTGTCTCGTCCCATTTATAGTGTAACATTTAATCATTTTCAATGAACAATTCTTGAAATTCTTCAGCAATGTTTTATTTATGTTTTACTGATTGTACCTGTCTTTATCGCCCGTGTTTGTTTAAGTCGCTATCGACTCGCCTCCTCCTTGAGGACGATGAATTGAATAATAAATTTCAATAAATTGAAACTGCTGAAATCGGGTGTCTCAACCAGATGAGCGTCGAACCGAACACCGAAAGGTCGAGGGTTCAAATCCTGACAGAGGCTAATTTTGTGCGGACATTTCTCAGTGCCCCTGTCTTCATAATCACCTTCGCGATGGCCAGCAGATGTTAACATTTATCAAACATTTATAACGTCTTACCTCCGGAACCTAAACGTTCTATCGCTCCTCCCTTTTTCATCCAAACCCCTCCCACTACCCCCGACTCCCAACCCCTTCCCCCGCCCCCCTCACCCTCACCTGTCATCCGTCACAAGCACCAGCCCACCCCTCCACCCCCATCCCCACCCTAAACCCTAAACCCCATCCTCTGATATATATTCTTTCGTTCGTTTTGATACACAAGTTTATGGAGGGTTTTAGGACAAAACAGCGAAAGCTCATTAGGGGGATTATAATTAGAAATAGGAGACACACAGGGCGGATTTGTAGGTTTCTATTTCAAACGCAGTGTAGTTTATACCCTGAGAGAGAGAGAGAGAGAGAGAGTGAGACTGCATGTAGCAAAAGTAGAGATAAACTTTTATTTTATGGACGTTGTGACACGGCGCATGTTGAAATTTTAAATCAGCGCAACTAATCAAAGGACGATGAAACTGGAATGGAATTCCTACGATAGACTCTTCAGGTGCGACTGCTCATTTCCCCGATTCTAAGGCACAGGGAGAGAACTTCAAATAGCGTTTAAACAGTGAGATAATTTCCCTGTCTGATGTTTCCGGCTCGCCAGTGATGATGATGATGATGATGATGATGGAGACTTTGATACAGAGACCTGATTGGACAATGGACCCTTCCTGGAGGCCCTAGCAACTATTGCTAGGTTCCACAGTCGGTGCCGATTGACGAAGAGACTGAGTTGCAAGCAGCTGTCAGGATTGATGATGATGATAATGATGATGATGGTGGTGGTGGTGGTGGCTTGCTACAGAGACTTGACTGGACAACGGACCTCTCCGGAAGGCCCTAGTAACTGTTGCTAGGTTCCACAAGTGTAACGCTTCGCTGCATTGCACGTGGCAGTTTGCCACTGGCCTATACACAGAAGCGTGTTGGATCAGTAAAACGTGTTCACTGTGCAAGGTTAATACACACGGCCCGGGTAAGTAAACATAATCAGAAACATACATATAGAGAGATCGGAAGCGAGTTCTTGCAGCTGCTTGGTATGGTATGGTATGGCAGACCTCCTCGGCACACATATCCATCTCTGCTGAAATGCTCACGGCGCCGCAGGGCTGGAGGACAAAGCAATGAAAGCCTGCTGCCGCTGAGGCGCTACTTTATGTGCAAACCTCCACCCTGCTATTCATTCTGGTGCGTGCGACAGTATTTCTGTTTACCACGACACCGGCCACAGCCTACTCTTCTTCGAAAGATGAACGTGGGATTTTTAGCGTGCACACTTGATGTATGTGCGTGCGAGTATACACGAAGGCGAGACAGGCACCGTAAACGAGTCTGCACATGGATTTGACTCGATATGGTAACAAGGTATCCAACGACGGGAAACCCCCCAACAAAATACTGAAATAGAAGATGGTCTCTAAAGCTGTATGGACAAATTCGAAATTCGGGATTCTACACTTCCCAGAAAGTTACAGCTTAAAATACTAACTTACTCGGACTTTTTTTCCCCCCTAAACCAAAACAACCCCAAAACATTTTCAATTAGCGTACACGAAGAAACAAAACTGGTGGTTCGGTCAGCAAGGTGTTATCTAAGGAGGTATTTAAGTCAAAAGTGATGTAGCTAGCATATTTCCGCAAATGCCTTTGTTTCCTATCTCTCTATGTAAATGTCTCTGACATAAACGACCGGTTTCTTTTGTTGCTATGTGAAAGCTTGTGGACCTCTGAACCGCAGCAACGTTTGACCTGTCTCCTGATTGGCTAAAAAGAGAGGTCTACTCGCTCTCGAGAAAGGGACTAGGGGAAGGGAGAGAAATCAATCACGTGACTCGATCCCTGTAATCACATCTGCCCTAGATTACCGCTCTGCTTTTTTTTTCCTGAGAATATCCTGTGCATAATTTCAAGCAGATGGTCAGGAGACGAAGTGATTTCTCCATGCCGAGATTTGTGACAAGTGTGTGTGTGTGTGTGTGTGCAGGTTACGGAGATCATTCAGCAGCAAATGAGGTCATGGCGAACAAACTCATCACTTAGTTGGTGGTGGCGGTGGTTGTCGTCGTAAGCTCTTTTTTTTCTTTTTTTCAGTGCACGGAGGTATAATCTGAGTGAAGTACATGACTGTTCCTACTTTGTAAACTTGAAAAAAAGCGTGTCAATTGTACTTGGAAGGGGTTGTCCTTTCTCCGTTTTGTGACGGGCCTTCGTCTGTACAATACTTACAATAACTGAGCTGATAAGCGGGAGAAGGGGGGGGGGGTTAACGTTCTTTTCCACCACGTATAGGTGATATCAAAGACGGGGCAACGAAAAAAACAAAAAGGGGCCAGCACAAATATTTGGCCCCAGTCGGGATTCGAACTCACCACCTAAGCACTGAAAGTCCAATGCACTACCATTCGGCTACCCCGGTTCCCCTACCTGATAAAGTACTGGCTGGGGACCAGAATTCTGTTCTTTCCTTTTTGTTTTGCTTTCCTTTGCTTTGCTTTTGTTTTTGTTTGGTTTGGTTTGTTGCTGTTGTTGGTTTTGTCTTGGACCGCAGCGTCAGACTTACACGACACTGGCCACGCCAGCCCTGTAAAAGCCTGGATCTTGTTCAGCATATTTAAGTGCAATCACGACATCGCGGACTGGTCGGTACAACACACAAGACACAGACAAACTAGAACAATAATCTGAAGAGCACCTGCACAGATTTTCAGCCCCTTTTTTCCACTAGCAATCGCCCATGTGCGTTGATTGACATGCACCCTAATGCCATTGGAAATGGCGCTTCTGACAACTACACCGCAGGGAGACCGCGAGCAACAGCCACTCGATTTTCTTGTCTCTTCCTATACGGCCACCCTACCCGCTTATGTCTCTGGGGTTCTGATTGGTCCTAGCGTGCATGTGCTTTGGAAAAAAATGACTCATCGTTTGACAGCGGTTTTCCTGCCTTTTTGACGAATCCGTTTTCTTGCTAAAAGCTCTGCATGTTTAAGTTTTTTGTTTGGGGGTTTTGTCTTTTTCTTAACCTACCCACGCGTCCGTTTTTTCGCTGAATTAAGAAATGCTGTCTTCTAAGGGGAAAAACGTCACACTTGACTTCCTCCACATTTTTCCCCTTCAATGCATTCTATCTTTTTGATTTGCCGAAGTTTAGAGACAAAAGTTTTGTAAATGCTTTGCCCCGGCCTTTGTGACGTCATGTAACCTGAGGGATAAAATCTTTATAGAACAAAAAAAGTTTTTCCCCTGTCTGATTTATTTCCTATTGTATTATTTTCAGTGAACTTGGATGTTACTTGGTCGCTTAATTCCTTGTTGAATTGCTTGCTTGTTCCACTTTCTTCCTTGCTTTTCTTCTGCGCGGTTGCACTTTTCGGTAATGAGTCTTTTTACCGGGGGAACCGGGACCAGCCCAGCTGGTAGAGCGTTGGACTTTGGGTTGTGAGTTCGATTCCCAGCTGGGATACTGACTTTGTCCACCTGGCCCAAGCTTTCACATCAATACTTATGTCACGGAAATTGACGTTAACTCAATTCCTACATTGTAAGTTAGGGGTTTTGCAGCAGTGACATCTCTAAAAATTAAAAAAATCATAATTAATTCAGTCTGCATGAAGGTGGATTGCTCCACTTATATTCGTGTTTGCTGCAGTAAAAGCCGTCAAGAAAAGGAGTGAAGAACGTGGGATACCCGTGCCCGGTACGAACAAAACTGGTAACAGTACAGACAATCCTTCGGGGTTGGCGTTAGATCAAGAAGGTAGAGAGGGAACTTGCCCCCGTAGTGTAGTGGTTAGCACTTCGGACCATGGACCGGGAGGCCCGGGTTCGAGTCCCAGCCGAAGCAAGCGGGATTTTTCCACCTAGGTCGGCTCCTACCCACAGCGGGTGTGCTATGGGCCAAATGGGGAGGTTGTTGCCAAACAGCCAAGATTCACCCACTTCACGGGTGCGACTTTGGGGGGGTGCTTCCCTTGGTATGACACGTCTTATGATGTGGATGATTACACGGCCGGCATTGCCGTAGTTCCCGGGCCTGGTAAATGCCGGGATATTTATGACAGCGTGGAATGCGGCCCTGTCCCGCATTTCCAAACCACACGGACCTCCATAGCATCATCTTACCATCATCCTCATCTAAATCATCATGCAGAATTTTAAAAAAATGCTTCCGCGCCCTACGTGGATTCCACCCATGACCTGGAAGGAACACCACTGGAACTGGCAAAGAGCTGGGGCAGGAAAAAAAATAAAATAAGAGGGTAGAGAGGGGCTGCGTGTGTGGGGGGTGTGGGGGGGGGGTGGGGGGGAGGAAAAACGGGGGTGGTTACTATGGCTACTCTGGAGTAGACACATGCGCACAATGCTGCCTCCGAGACAGCGACAAAATGTGCTTAAACGTTCAATCGTGATGTCTGCGTAAAGCTAGTAATCATCCACATCATATGAAATCAATGTCCGCCAACACAAATTGCGTATTGAACTATTTGAAACTCTTTCTGAAAGTCAACCCCGAAATTAGGAAGAGGCAAAAACCCAAGCAGCCGACGAATCTCATGAGAACTAATTTTTCACTCATCTAAGTAATTGTCCACATCTCTCTCTCTCTCTCTCTCTCTCTCTCTCTCTCTCTCTCTCTCTCTCTCAGCATTACAACGACGGCAACAGATTCAAAAGTTAAACGGGACACAGCCCCGGAAAGAAATGAAACAAATACTGGCAAAGTCAAGCGAGGTATTCTTCTCCCTGACAATTACCAAGGCCTTCCGTCCGTTTTTGTTTTTTTTTCAGCAGCAAAAACATTTGTCACAGAAGTTGATTATGGGGAGAACTTTTGTATTTTGCGTCTCTTTCCTTTGAGTCCGGCAAAAATCCCTGTTGAGAGGTGGATGGTGGTGGTGAGGGGTGTGGGCGTGTGTGTGTGTGTGTGGGGGGGGGGGGGGTAGAGTAGGATGTTTTGATGGTTAAACGTTCTCTGTCCACCGCCAGGGAACCGTTAAACACAAGGCCATTGCGAACAGCTTGAATAAACGTTTGGCTCTGGGACTGGGATTCGAACCTTCAACCTTCTAATCTAGAGTCCGACGCTCAGCGCGTTGAACAAACGATCGACTCCCCTTTAAAAATAAAAAAAAAAAAAAGTCCATGCTAAGGCAGTCGACAGTAATCCAGACTAGGTTGCGTGGCTGGATGTTTGGTTGGTTGGTTAGTGGTTTAAAGGCTCCATCGTTCCAATTTTTCGGCTCACAGATCGTTCTGAGCTCTTCTGATGGTGTCTGTCATCACACCACCAAGACACAATCATGCACAATTAATGCATGCACAGACAGGCTTGCGTTCAGCTGATTGGACCCAAAACGCAGTAGCCGGTGGCAGTGTCGCTGACGACAACCGACAAACATGGGAGACATCGTATGCAGACAGTTGAGTTTTCTTCGTTCGCACAGCCATCAAACGTGGGTGTGTTGCATTCGGAACCATACTAATCTCTGAGATAAGCGATTTTGGGCGGACAGGCGCAGTCACAAGCGGAAATATTCCAAAACAGAATTCTCCCTATAAAACATCTTGTAATGGTAGCAATGGTTTCTTTAATTAACGCCCCTTTTTCAACTACATAAGACTGACAGCAACTACGGGACAGACTAAGAAATAGTCAGCACAGTTATTCTGATTGTCACAAAGGGAACCGAACTTCACCACAATCAGTCCAATTCCCTTTCAGGTCGACTACTCCGGCTATCCAAGTCAAAATTATATTCGGAAAAATTAACTCACTTCTTTCAAAGTAAGTTTGGAGTTGTGCAAGAGTGGCGGGTGGGTGGGTGGGTGTCTTGGGCGTTTAACGTCCTTTTCCACCACATACGAGTGATATCAAAGACGGGGCAACGATGAAAAAGCCAGCACAAATATTTGGCCCCAGCCGGGATACGAACTCACGACCCGAGCATTAGAAGTCCAGCGCTCTACCATTCGGCCACCCCGGCTCCCCTGCAAGAGTGGCACCACTAAAAAAAAAAATCACAATAAATTCATGCATGGATTGAAATTTGGGTTAGTGGGAGTGTTGCAGGCTTGATTTTACTCGTGTTTGCTGCAGTAACAGCCGTTAAGGAACCGTAAATTTTTCCTGATTTTCGCATACAGGGCCAAAACCGAAAAAGAGTCCAAAACGTGGATTACTCGTGCGCGGTACGAAATGTGTTAAGGAAAAAGTAGAACAGACAATTCCTAAACACCTACACCGTCTTTGAAATCAACCTCGCGCTGGACTTCAGAACACCCACACACCCACACACCTACCCCCCACTGAGAAAAAAAAATTGCAATACGGACACTCCACGTGAGGTCTCGGTGAATTAGCGCATGAGACATTAGACACAGCTTAAAACTTAAATGAGCGTGCCGTGACATGCGAAAATTATCCCACAAGCAAGCACGCTCGTTGGTCTGAAAGCCGTCATTATGCACGAGACATTTTGGTATGTGGGTGTTTTCGTTCACGGAAAATGTCTACAGTTATCTTCCTGAAAGTGTGGCCACTTCCATCGAGTTTTGTTGTTGTTGTTGTTGTTTTCTTGTCTTTTGTTTTCCTTTTCTATATTTTGATTGTTTTTGTGAGTTGTTTTGTTGTTGGGAGTCGGGGTGGCCGAACGGTAGAGCGTTCGACTTTTAATGCTCGGGTCGTGAGTTCGTATCCCGGCTGGGGCCAAATATTTGTGCTGGCTTTTTCGTCGTTGCCCCGTCTTTGATATCACCCGTATGTGGTGGAAAAGGACGTTAAACCCCCAAACACCCACCCACCCTGTTTTGTTGTTATTGTTGTTTGGTTTTTGTTTGTTTGTTTGTTTTTATTGCCTGTCTGCTTTTTGTTTTGCTTTCATTTGTTGTTTTGGTTGAGGCGTTTTGCTCTATTATTATTATTATTCTTACAAGTCTTTCCTCTGCTGCACCATTAGCACAAGACAGGTAGTCAATTATCGCACATACTCTCACCATATCATTTCATAGTTCACAGGTTCTGCGGGTGATATTTTCGGTTATCAAATGACACGATATTGACAACAAAACTATCAAGTAAGCCTCCATCCCTTCCACCGTGCAGTTAACTGTCCAACCCACTCGCGCGACCAGCAGATGCCTTTCCCCTGTGGCGGGGGACGCGCATCAATTTCAAGGCCCACCGTGGGGGGTTACGGTCCCTGACGGATGATCTTTAGTCAGTCGACGACAGGGTTCCCACTCCTGACATCAAAAAGTGACTGCAAGGTCTGCCCTAGCAACCAAAGGACCCCTGCACCCGCGAACTCGCCGCCTAAACTCTTGTCACTACCTCGTTGTCGTTTGCGTGACTAAATGGAACGGGCGGCAGTCAGGATGGCGGGGATTTTTTTTCATATTTGTGTTGTTGTTTGTTTTTTGTGTTTGATTTGTTTGTTTGTTTGTTTGTTTTTTAATTCGCTGGTATATCGATTCAAACGTTTTGGGAACGACCGCTCTCAGTTAATGCAACACGTTTAAAATAAGAGTTCGCATGTACGTATGTATGTCTTTAAATTGTAGTAACGGTGTGTGTTTTAAGTATTTTTATGGTTAATAACTGACACTTTTCTTTCACACCGACAAACCCAAAAGCCACCAGTAAAAAGCGGCACAGAGATCGAGTTTGTTTTGTTTTGTTGTTTGGCTTTGTCTCAGAGCAATCATTATCGAAAATAATAATAATAATGAGGATTTGTCTGGCGCCCAACCTGCTGCTGGAGCTCTGGACGCTTCACAATAGCAGAGTGGCATTACATACATACATACATACATACACATTAAATACATGTCAAATTACATACACATTAAATACACGTCACATAGGCGCTACATACACACAGTTATGATACATGCTAAGACGACATAATGATGGTGACAGTGATGGTTGAGCAGTCAAATTAGTCTATATAATACAGCCGGGAAAATGGGATTTCAAAGCGCTTTTAAAAGAGTCCGCCGACTCAGCATGGCGAACATGGGAAGGCAGGCTGTTCCAAATGACTGGACCGTGGTAGAGCAATGCTCTAATCGAAGCAAATTTCAATCATTTCTCGCCACCTTGACTAACACACGCAAACGTCTGAATCAAAGAAGCACCGGGCGGAAAAAAAACCCGAACTTCCCGCCGTCTTGATTAATCGCCCCATTCTCTTCCCCAGTCCCTGATAATGACACGGTCTCCAATTTTTTTGCGGTCCGTGATGGGTTTAGTCGACGGTACTGACTGGTTCAGTCGCTGATCCCCCAGAGATTTACACGACAGTTATTAGCCCTAGACAAACGGGGAGCGACGGGTGCTGTTGGACAAGCGTCGTTTGATCAACTGGGACTGTGAGGACTAAAGTGGCCGGCTGGAGTTAACGCCGGGAAAAGTGGTGACTGTCTCTTGTGTTGACAGATTGATGAGTATTGTAGTTTAAATTTTTGTTGTCCGGTGACGATCAGCAGACACCACTTTTGTCCCTTGACGAAGCGTCAGTGATTTGGAAGTAGGATGCCAAGATTGCAGCAAACGTGATTATAATCAGGGTGGGTGTTTGGGAGTTTAACGTCCTTTTCCACCACATACTGGTGATATCAAAGACGGGGCAACGATGGAAAAGCCAGCACAGATATTTGGCCCAAGCCGGGATACGAACTCACGACCCGAGCATCAGAAGTCCAACGCTCTACCATTCGGCCACCCCGGCTCCCCGTGGTTATAATCAAAGTGCAACACTCCCGCTACGCTAAATTTACATCCATGTTGACGCGAATATTCATTAAGTTTTTTGTTGTTTTTTTTTTTGTGAGGCCATTCTTGCACAACCCCAAGCTCACTTGGCAGGAACTGAGTTGAGTGGCTACCTCAGAACAACTACCGGTCTAAGTACAGAAGAAAGTTTACAGTTAAGTTATCGTTACTGACTGGTTTGGTATCGTTTGGTTGGGTTTGTTTGGGTTTGTTTTGAAGGAGTTGTAGTTTTTTTTCACAATCGAGTAAGCTTCAACGCTGTTTATCGATTATGGGGAGCCGGGGTGGCCGAAAGGTAGAGCGTTGGACTTCCAGTTCTCGGGTCTTGAGTTCGTATCCCGGCTGGGGCCAAATATTTGTGCTGGCTTTTTCATCGTTGCCCCGTCTTTGATATCACTCGTATGTGGTTCAAAAGGACGTTAAACCCCCAAACACTCACCCACCCACCCCTGTTTAGCGATTATGCACAAGCTGTTTTCGCAAGATTTTTTTTTTTTTAATTTTAGAAACTGAGGGGACGGAGACAAAGGATGCAAGAGCACATTAATTTGGGGGGTTTTTAACTCTCGATTTCTTTCCTTTGATCCGTATTTTGCGCTGCTGTAGTTACTACTTGCGATTTTCTTTCATAAAGAAACAACAGGGGCGACACAAGCACTGATATCTGAACTGTTAAATTAAAAATCCCTGTTTTCTTTTTCTTGTTGATGTTGTTGTTGTGTGTCTGTGCCCTGACCTTGTGTCTTTGAATATTTTTGAATATATTTCTTCCTTTTCACTTCTTGTTTTATTTTATTTTTTAAAGTGCTTAAAACTGTTATTAACTGATATATTATTATTATTATTATTATTATTCGTTGTTAGCAATGTAATATAAAGACTTTGGCTGTTTCTTTTAACTCCTACTGAAAGTCACAATTGAAAGACGAATTTATTTTTCATTTTATGGTCTTTGTTTCAAAAGATTTTTTTATGTCACAGTTCAGAATCTGGCGATTTCATAAAATACAAAAGCAGTAGGAAAAGTACTGTGTTTTGTAGGTTTTACGCGAGAACCCCTGTTTTTGGTATTGCTTGACACGAGAACCCCTGTTTTTGGTATTGCTTGACACGAGAACCCCTGTTTTTAGTATTGCTTGACACGAGAACCCCTGTTTTTAGTATTGCTTGACACGAGAACCCCTGTTTTCGGTATTGCTTGACACGAGAACCCCTGTTTTTAGTATTGCTTGACACGAGAACCCCTGTTTTTGGTATTGCTTGACACGAGAACCCCTGTTTTTAGTATTGCTTGGACTTGCGGGTCACGAAATACGAGGTCATGGTCAGATGTCGCTACTCACGTGTGTGCCACTAGCCAGTCACGTGTTAGTCTTTCCCTGAAACTAGCAAATCTTCTGCAGGTACGTGGAATTTGTCGTCTGTGACGCACTTCCTGTACAGAACCGTAATTTGTTCTATTTGTAATCAGGTGAACATTCCAATGTCTGCGTTTCATTGACCTCGCTGACAGCGTCCTGGTAACGGACTTTGGCAAGACATCTCGTCTTGCACGAAAACCCCGTTTGAGACCACATGAAGTGAGTACAGTACAGTACAGTACAGTACAGTACAGTACAGTACAGTACAGTACAGTACAGTACAGTACAGTGGTGTAGCGTCAGTGCCAGCGGATCTCATGTCGGCGAGAAGACTAACAGAATTGTGGCAGAAGTCGTTTGTTTGTTTGTTTGTTTGTTTGTTTGTTTGTTTGTTTGTTAAAATCAACAAGAGACGTATTTCAACTGTCAACGAGATTCAGCGTGCCCTCCCCATAGAACTTGTTTGTTTGTTTTGTTGTTGTTGTTTGTTTGTTTGTTTGTTTGTTGTTTGTTTGTTGGTTTGTCTGTTCAATCCAACAACAGACTATTTCAACTGTACACGAGATCATGTGTGTCCCCCCCCCCCCATCCTACCCTTCACCAACCACTATTCAACGATTCTTGCATTGCATTTCTGTATTTTCCGCTGTTTTCATTAATAAAAAATAAAAATAAAAAAGTTCTGTATAGTACGACCGAAAACACTTCAACAGATTAGGTTTTCAAAGTGAAACTGAATTGACGGGCCTAGTCGTTACAGCTTCGGGGGCAAATAGACCACAAAAGACAGATTTTTATTGGTTTAAAATGAACACCCAGACATGACTAGTATACAGCATAAACACTATACACCAATACACTCTCCAAAATAAGATACCTACTACCTTTGGAGTGCCCCACAGACAAATGTGTGTGTGTGTGTGTGTGTGTGTGTGTGTGTGTGTGTGTGTGTGTGTGTGTGTGTGTGTGTGTGTGTGTGTGTGTCCCTCATTTCTTCTTTACTTCATTTGTAGTTATTTGCAGTTTAGCAACGGCAAATATGGACTGGCATGTGTGCCGGTATTTGTACCGTTGAAAAATAAAAGGTTCCTAATCAAGAAGGGTTTCCCTCCGAGTCGTCTCTTCATCCCCTCCGCCCCCCCCCCCCCCCCCCCCAGCAAAATTCGAATACGTATGCGGGTGGGGCTCTTCCCCCGGGGTTAAGCAAACCGAATCCCCCCCCCTCCCCCAAGGGATAACAAAGCAGACTACGTGTACAATACAATAGTGTTTGTTTTGCAGGTATTTTTACACAGACAATCCAATTTGCCTTCAACTGTGTTCAGGGTTGTGAAATTAGTTGTAATGAAAATAACGATGCAGCAGAGCAATAGCTGGAGAGAGAGAGAGAGAGAGGACATATTCTCCATCATCCCATCAGTTCTCCCTGCCTACCAACAGGATGATTAAAGCGAAAGAAGCAACAACAACAAACGAACGAACAAACAAACAAAAACTACACACATAGAAAGTCGTACATACATCATCCCTTTTACCAATGTGTCGTGCCTACAGTGTGAAATTGCCTAAATCATGAAATATGCAGTGACTTTGCCTACACTGTGAACTAGGCATCACGTACATTGATTGAAAAGTGAAATGATTTTGTAAAGTTTCCCATTTTATGAGTTCAAGAATCAAAAGAGAGAAATGACCACCAGCACCACCCCTGTCCACCAGCCCACCCAACCCTAAACCTCAGCTTTTTTTTTCCCTTGGTCTTGAGTTCAAAACAATCGCATGAATTTTGTCCAGTGTTCTGGTTACAAGTGGCTGCCTATTTAAAAAAAAAAATAGCCAGCTGTTCAAAATCATTTCACACTTTAGGCAAAGTCACTGTCTATTTCATGAATTAGGTAATTCCACAATTTAGTCCCGACATATATCATGACATGTATACCTACGCTGAAATGGGCACCGTCGCATTGGACGATGTTTCAAAAACTAGACTAACAAGTCACGTGAGCTAAGTCGTTGCGTGTAAGAACTTTTCACAGTATAAACTTAAAAACAAAACAAAGACCCCCCCCCCCCAAAAAAAAAGAAACACTCAAACAAACAAACAAAAGCAACTTGTAAACTATCAGTCGCTAATTGTTCTTTCGAATACAATAAGATTTTCGAGCTGTATCACAGTACGGATCCTTCAACAACTTTCGGGCGTTGGTGGGGGTTTTCTTATTCTTGATCTTCGATTTTTTCTTCTTCTTTTTTTTTCTTACTTCTAGTTTTTAATCTTTAACCGTTTGAGTAGCTAGACACTTTAGTGACTAACAAAGGCAAGTTTGTGAACTGACGTAAATTTCTGCCAATACTTCAACCGTTTGAATAAAAAAATTCATCAATGTCTTCACTTGTTTGTTTGTTCTCAAGTGAGACATGACCAACAGTCTCGACTAATACTAGAGTTTAAAAACTGGCCTGCCGTGACCCTCCTCAAGTAATTTGAGGCCTACCATCTTTCGCCAAAACAATACGACAGTAATCATTTGAGCTATACCTACCCAACCAAAAGGTCATTTTCAGAAAACAGATTGAAACTGGAAAACCCGCTCAAAGGATGCTGAGGTTTCGTGTTGCGATATCGTATGTCATCCGAATCAGCGAAACACTATTAAAAGAACCCTTTTATGTTGCATGCACTTGTATAATCATTTCTGTGCTTGTCTCTGCTGTGGATAATGGCATTGGCTCTTTCTACGCGAGTTCACGAGAGTAGCCTCCCCTTCTCGACTCTCCTGTGTCTGAGCCAGGAAAGACGACAATAAGTTTGATGCTCTTTGATATTGAATTTTTTTTTCTTTTTACTTTTTTTTTCTTTTTTTGTGTGATGGTGATGGTGGTGTGTGTGTGTGTGTGTGTGTGTGTGTGTGTGTGTGTGTGTGTGTGTGTGTGTGTGTGTGTGTGTGTGTGTGTGTGTGTGTGTGTGTGTGTGTGTGTTCCCTGCTGAAGGTGAATTACAGAATGAACAATGAAGTTTTGGAGGAGGGCGAGCAGGAGGTTAAAATGGTAGGGCTGGGGAGGCAGAGGAGAGAAATGGCGAGCTGAGTGACTATCCCTCTTCAAAAATAAAAAATTAAAAAATCATATACAACACAATCTGCCAAGTACATCAAAATCTCCGGGGGGGGGGGGGGACCACATCAGTCACGCCCTAAGCAAATAATTTACGAATGTACCGATCATGTGCCTTAGTTCATACCTAGTGAATTTGTGACAATAAAGAACCCGAAAAGTAGTAGCTGCAGTATTTGGTGTTTATTCCTGTGCTATACAGATACTTCAATACGAAACAATATCTCCCCAGTTGTGTACCAGCTCTGTGGAGGAGAGGCTTTCGCTGATTGATTTTTTACTATAAATTTACTTTTACAGTGAAGGGTTGTAGTCCCGTCTTAATAGTGGCGTGTTTAATGAGAGCATGGTAATTAGGAAGTGTGGGTGTGTGCGTGCGTGTGGATGCATGTGTGGGTGCGTGTGTGTGTGCGTGTGCGTGTGGGTGTGGGCGTGCGTGTGTGTGTGTGTGTGCGTGTTATTGTTGTGATATTACATATTTAACTATTGGGACATGTTATATTGTGTATGTGGTTGTTGTCTGTTTTTACGCCGCAACCGAACTGCCTCCTATTGAGGACAATAAAGAATTATTGAATTGAATTGAATTGAATTGAATTGAATTGAATTGAATTGAATTGAATTGAATTGAATCTGTTACTGGACATGCAGAAGCAGCAGTATCACTTACAATCCAGCCCTTGCATTAATTTTAAGGTCACCAGAGCTTTGTCTACAGCTAATTACATATGTATGGCGAATTTTAAAAGTGGCATTAATGGAGAATAGCGCTCTCTCTCTCTCTCTCTCTCTCTCTCTCTCTCTCTCTCTCTCTCTCTCTCTCTCTCTCTCTCTCTCTCTCTCGTCTCTCTTTCTCTCTCTTGTATTTTCTTTTACTGATCTTTGCTATTGTAGTCTTTATTTGTATTGTTGTAGCAACGGCTGATTGAAAATTAATCATTGTTTGGTTAAATCACTTCCGTTGAAAAATAAAGTTCGTTCGTTCGTTCGTTATCTCTGTTCATGCTTGGAAAATGAACCTGTAGGCAGACTATATGGGACGTAACTGTGACCGCCTGACAAAAAATTCTTTCTGTTTCTTGGACTTCGTGACAACTCATCTAAGTGCTGGCCTAAAAATCTGGAGGTCGCGAGTTCAAGTGCCGTTTGAGTAAATAATTGTACACATGTTTATTGTCCGTTACCCCGTCTTCGACTCCGTTCCCTCCTGTTTTTAAGCTCGCGAATTCTAATACAAGCAAAGCGACTTGCTGAGAATGCAGCTGAGTGCAGTGTCTAACGCTCACTTATGCCTGCTTGAAGTGAAAATTTTTTTTCTTGTAATAGCTGATGCAGATGCATTTTACACATTGAATTTTATGAACTGTGATGATTCGTTAAGTTCTTGCACACATGCCAAACCAATTTTATGTTGTTTTTATTGGATTAGAATTTTTGATTCGAGCTGTGAGTCCAAAGACGAATTTCCATTTTTTTTAATACCTGTCATTTAATGGACAATAAAGTATTTTTGATTTTGATTTTGAATTTGAATTTCATGGGGTTTATTACATTTAAGATCGTGTGTCTACGGACAAAGCGAAAAACGTCTCTGTCTGTTCTGCTGTAGTGACAGGCAGGGTCACTGTGGCAGGGTTTTTTTTCCCATTGTTTCTGCCACACTCAAAAAGAATGAAACATATAGCCGCAAGAACATGCAGCCTTCAGGTACCGGTAGAATATGCCAGAGTTGCACATATCAAATTAATATGCAGATGGACACATGGTGTATCAATGCAAGGTGTCAAATAAACGGATAATCCAAGACAATAAAAACACACAACCGAAAACAGAGTGGTGTAATTTTAGCATTATTACACTGAATTATACGTTCTTGGCCGAATTCCCTTTAATACATGCAAAACAAAATACTGTTTGTGAATTTCTATTCTTGTAGCGTGTTTTACACAAGTCAAGGCCTTAAAAGTTCTGGGAGAAGAAAATACAAGCACGCATTATAAATACAAAATCGTTATTAACTTCCGAAGCATTTAATGTTTGTACATGAAAACTGTTTCTCCTAGAAGCTTTGGGGCTTGCTGCATGAAAAGCGACAAGACTGGTCTGAGAATTGTCTCTATATCTAGTCTAAGACTTATTACCTCGGGACAGTCATGAGCGTGCATTACCGTTCAGTCCATGAAATAGTCGTAAACTCGCCTTTGTCTCCGTCTATGCATCTCGCACGAATCTTTTAGTCTCAGCTTAGTCAAGCTAGTCTCGGACGTGTGCCCTAGTCTCTCTCTCCAAACATCATACCCGTGGTTAGGAACCACACAGACAGCCGGGTTGGGTTGTTGGGTTGTTTTGGAGTTGAGCGCCCTTTTCCACCACGCGTGGGTGATATCAAAGACGGGTCAACGAGAAAAAGGCCAGCACAAATATTTGGCCCAAGCCGGGATTCGAACTCACGACCCGAGCAACCACAGAGACAGACAGAAAGGAACTGAGACAGACTGGAAGACATGGAGACGGAGGCACAACGACGAAAACCAGTTGTTTGCCCTTAAATCTCACAGAAACTTCTTGCGGCGTCAAAGACATTTCGTCTCAATCTATTAATGATTCTAGTAAGATGAACATAGCAGACGTCGACACTCCCACCTCACCAACCTGTCCCCCCGACACCCCTTCCTCCTGAGAAAAAAAAATCCAATGTAGCTGCAGTTCGTATAGTCGTAGTCAGCTGTGTTTCAACCAGGCAATCCAATTTCCACTACAAACTTCCGCTTCCTCTTTCATAAGTCTCCCACTTAAAACACGAAAACTGTTTGTAACCAGTTCAAGACTCAGCCCGGAGAAAAATCACGTGCTCCATGGTGCGCAGCACGCACACGCAGCCACCTCGGGGTTAATTTGTTTATTTTTGTTTGTTTGTTTGTTTGTTTTTTTGTTTGTTTGTGGTTTTAGTTTTTTGTTTGTTTGTTTGTTTTTGGAGGGGGGGGGGGGTGAGTTCTGAACTGTAACGGGGCCATCGGTAGTCGTTTAGTCGAGCCAAACAACATTGTTGTTAAAATTACTTGTTCCTACAGTGAACACAGCTGACGTGGTTTTTCTGAGCCGCTGAGTCGTGATGCGTAGTTTTATGTGTGTGTTGTCCTCTCTCTCTCTCTCTCTCTCTCTCTCTCTTGACAGTAGTATTAGTCCTTGTAGTGTAGCAACGGCAAATTTAAAAAAAAAATTGAATATGCTTGTAACTTCTACCGTTGTAAAATAAAGGTTCTCTCTCTCTCTCTCTCTCTCTCTCTCTCTCTCTCTCTCTCTCTCTCTCTCTCTCTCTCTCTCTTTCTCTCTCTCTCTCTCTCTCTCTCTGCTTTCGCGGCTGAGGAACAGAGAGAGAGAGAGTAGTGATGATTATGTTAGGATGAAGTGTTATTTCTTACGATCCCCGTCAATTTCTACGCATTCTCGTGAGTTTTGTTATATTCTGCGTATTCTAAAACCAACAGTATTTGACTGTATTCAAAATATTCTGACCAAACGTACTCTTCATTTACTAAATACGCCTTCAAAACAGAAACACTTCCGGCGTCGGACGGCGTCATTATTTTTCAGATAATCTTGTTGATTAGAATTTTTCTTTCATGGAAGAAATTTGTCGATTTTGTAAGCACACAACATAAATGAGAAAGTAACTTTCGCAAAAGAAATCGAGTAGAAGGTAACGGCGTTCACAAAATGAGATTAATAGAGACGAAACAGTATTTTTCGTAGTAATACTAGAAATCCAAAGAGAGGAGAACTTGTGGAACAGCGCCAAAACGTTCGGCCGGGATCCTTTGTTGGGAGCTTTCTTCGGCTTTATATAGAAGACTAATTGTTTACAGGCCCTCAATTTCACATCTACAGGCTCATAGATCTTTCTGGGCTGTTTTTGGCGGTGTCTAGAATCACAGCACGTAGAAAAATGGAACTTAGAACTAAGAAACATGCACAAATACATGCATAGACAGGCTTGCGTTCAGCTGAGTGAAGCCGAAAACGCAGAAGCCGGTGACTGTCGTATACGACACTCGACCTTGTAGCTCCGGACGGGTGAGTTTTCCTCGCCTGCACGGCCATCAAACGTCAGTGTGTTGCATTTGAAGCTCTACTAGTATCTAAGAACGTAATCACTAGCGCAACTACTGATTCCAAAACAGAAGCCTCCCTATAATATAACCTAGTAATGATAGCAATACCGCCTTTAAAACCTGGCTGATTCCAGGATACACTGACGGCACTGTTTTTCAGTCTAGCCGAAGAAAAAAGAAAAGGATAGAGACCTATGTCCAATCTTAGCCGGTAAAGGTATTTAACTCACACGCAAGCAGTGACGCATGATTATTAAAAATCATTTGACACAGAGCAGAGACAAAGAAAATAACAAGCACGCGCACATCCCTCTGAGTAATGCAGTCCTTTAAAAATAATTCTCCCTTATTCTAAACAGGCGTTTAAAAATAATATTGTCTCATAAGGTTAACGTTGGCGGACACAGGAAATCATTTAGTACGTAACTCACAAACAAAAACTGTTGACAGGGCCAAACTTAATGTGAAAAAGTCCTGTTTAGGGTTTTTGAACAGAGAGTTGGTTGTTGTTGTTGTTGTTGTTTTTTTTAAACGCCTACTCCGCCTACTATAATTTATACATTGTAACTCTTCCACTCACTGCAACAAATTAGAGCAAGGTAAATATAAAATGTTTCTTGTGCCCTGCCTGTTGTGTTTGTTTTACTAAAATTAAGATACTCTTTACACACCTATTATCATTATTATTAGTATCAGTATTGCTGCTACTACTACTACTACTACTACTGCTACTGCTACTATTACTACTGCTACTACTACTGCTGCTGCTGCTGCTGCTACTACTACTACTACTACTATTACTACTGCTACTACTACTGCTGCTGCTGCTGCTGCTGCTACTACTACTACTACTACTATTACTACTGCTACTACTACTGCTGCTGCTGCTGCTGCTACTACTACTACTACTACTATTACTACTGCTACTACTACTGCTGCTGCTGCTGCTGCTGCTGCTGCTACTACTACTATTACTACTGCTACTACTACTACTACTGCTGCTGCTGCTGCTGCTGCTACTACTACTACTACTACTATTACTACTGCTACTACTACTGCTGCTGCTGCTGCTGCTACTACTACTACTACTACTATTACTACTGCTACTACTACTGCTGCTGCTGCTGCTGCTGCTACTACTACTACTACTACTATTACTACTGCTACTACTACTGCTGCTGCTGCTGCTGCTACTACTACTACTACTACTATTACTACTGCTACTACTACTACTGCTGCTGCTGCTGCTGCTGCTGCTACCCCTCTACAACACTAAAGCAACTATTACTATTGTTTTACTGCATTAACTGTTGTTATTATTATTTTTGTTTTTATTATTATTATTATTATTATTATTACTAGTTGTTGTTGTCGTTGTATTTTCTAAAATGAACACACCTAGTACCGATTATTATTGTTGTTGTTGTTGTTGTTATATCTATCATTATTATTATTATCGCCTCTCGTTGGCCACGCTGACCAAGTATCACACAGGACGTGCGTCATTATCTTCGGGAATCTTCTTCCACTGACATCATTACACATGTAAAGAAATGCACATCCCTCAGAATAAAGCCAGTCCTCGAAATGACTCCTGACGAAACGTCTCAGTGGTAAAACAAAAATTCTATTCTTCCACAAGGATTTACGTGCGCAGACGCAGGAAATCACCCGTTACACCATTCAGTAACAAGCAGAAAACTGGCGGTAGTCTAATCCTCTTTTTAAATTTGACTGGCTTCAATTTTTTTATATGCCCGTGTTAAATTACGATCGCAAATTTTAATAAAGAGAAAACTATCGTTCTGTGTACACAGTCAACAGTCGTCTGTTTGTAGTCCATGACCTAGACAGGGGAAAAACAGCAAATTAACAATGAACAGGGGGAAAAAAGACCAGGAGAAAAAAAAAAACTCAAACACTGCACGTTTTATCAGTAGCTGAGTCCCTGAAGTGTTTCCCATTGACTGAAGGCGTGTTTTTGTCGGTAGTGATGTCTCCCACGCATTTGCCGGAAACTGACTATAGTCTTGACACAGTTCAGGGTATTTTTTGTTTGTTTTTTGTTTGTTTGTGTTTTTGTTTTTTTTTGTTTTTTTTTTGGGGGGGTGTTGTTTTTTGTTTGTTTGTTTGTTTGTTTGTTTGTTTTTGGCGGTATAGTGACTGCTCCTGGCGCATTTAACAAAGACTGCATGAGCGGATTAATTTTTGTTGGTAGTAATGTCTCGAACACATCTACTGACTTAAGTCTTGGCAATTTAAATTGCGGGGAGTTTTTTGTTGTTGTTGTTGTTTTTTTTGTTTGTTTTTGGTAGAGGGGGGGGGGGGCGGGGGTGTCAGTAGTGATTACTCCAACGCATTTGCCGGAAACTGACTATACTGGCGCATTTTCTATTTTTTATTTTTGTTTATCAGTTTTTCTTTTGTCAATATAGTGACGGTTTCTATCGCATTTCTATGAGCATGTGTATTAATTTTAATAATAATAATAATAATAATAATCGCATTAATATAGGCGCTTTATCCCAAATATTTTGGCTCAAAGCGCCGCGAGCTAAACCCAACACGCACGCTCACGTGAATCACACGCATTCTCTCACACACAGGACATAAACGTATTACAATCACGTGGTGCGAAGGGTCAGCTCAGCTATTTAAATTTCGGAATTTAGATATGCATTTATTTTTCAAACTTGATGGGCTGAACATTTCCAAAGCAGAGGGGGAGGAAGCCGGAGTACCCGGAGAGAACCCCCGACGATCGGCCCGAATGAACGGTGCCACATACGAGAAGGAAAAATTTTAATCAATGTTGATGTCTCCAACGCAAATTGCGGAAACTTAATATAATTTCACACAATTTTTATCGTCATAGTGACAGTTTCTGACGCATTCCTTCATTTTTTTTTTTTAACAGTGATCTCTTTAACGCATTTACCGGAAACTGACTGCAGTCTTGGCGCAGTTTTTATCCTCCCCCCTCTCTCCTCGCCCCCCCCCCCCTTCCCCCCCCCCCTTTGGTTGGTCGGTGTAGTGAAAGTTTGCATTGGCATTAGCCCGTAACTAACAATTTTTTTTCAGTAGTGATAGCTCCAAAGCATTTGCGGGAAACTGACTATAGTCTTGACGCAGTTTTTTTTTTTTTTTTTTGGTCAGTGTAGTGACAGTTTCTGACACATTTTTGAGCATACCTCTTTCGGTAGATATAACTCCGACGCGTTTTCCAGAAACCGACTGCATTCTTCAAACATTTTTCCCCCCGTCATAGTGGCAGTATCTGCCGTATTTACCGGCGACTGCACAAGCATGCGTTTTGCGGTTGGCTGTTTGTCAGTCAGTTTGCGTGTTTGTCTGTTCTGTTGTAAGAAGTCATGTGTCTGACGCATTTGCCGGAGAATGATCTTTCTTTGGTGCTCATCTGTTTGCTTGTTTCTATATTTTGTTTGTTTGTTTGTTTATCATTCGAATCTTAATTGTTTTCTAACTAGTCGGCACACAGTTTTCACAATAATCAAACTGGCTTCCCACAGAAGGGTGGGACGTGTGTGTTTGTCTGTGTGTGTGTGTGTGTGGGGGGGGGATCTTATCTTATAATTATGTGTTTATTCGTTTAGGTCTGTGATGTGTTTTTAGTGCCGCTGTTTAACAACAAATTGCCCACATTGGGATAATAATAAAGGAAACTGAAATTGAATTGACTTTTGTCACCTTTGATTTCAAACGCAATTGCAGTCGGCAGATTATAGGAAAAAAAACGACCTTTGTCCATCACTGTCTCACAAACTGACAACACAACGCGAACTCATTGTCTGTTTATACGAGTACATTCGAGGCTGTCTGCCTAAGAGGGAAACACCTCCGCACATAATTTTATCGATTTCATGACTAAGTGCACGTACAAATTAACTGAGCTATTTCATCACACAAACTCCATTTTGTGTTCACCAGTGAGTCAGTGGTCAACTTTCAAAAGTTATATCAGGTTCAGTACGTACACTGCATTGAAAGGAAAGGTCAATTTTAAATCGGTAAACAAGGGAATGATCTGTCACAAACTAAACCACAGAAGAACATAGAGTATTTTATGATCGCTGTAAACATCAAGATTTTGTTTGTGTCCTGAGGAAGGCGAAAGCCGAAACGTTGACCCGTGCCGTCCTTTGTGAAAGTTAAGTGGTTTCTGTCCCTTTTATGTCGCTTTTATTTGCTGTAAACATCAGTTACGTATGATCATGCATGTTAGTAGGTATATGTTTTGCACGTTGTCACAATGTATGTCAGGTGCATTTGTTTGCTGTGCACAGCAAGCTTACTGGTTCTTTTGAAATCTTCATTCACAACTACAAGTGTACCAACAGATTTAAACATGTGACAAGTATTTTCTGTGACACAAAAAAGTCATCAAACAATACGTATAGTTTCAGTGTCTCAGACAAACAAGAACATAACGAAGAGAAAGATGATAGGTACCGATCTTCGTCAGAAAAAAAGTTCATAAAAAAAATGACGTGAAATTGATACTACAAAGATTAGTCCGACAGCTATCCAGCGAAGGAACGCCGACAAGAGAGAGAAAGAAGATACCCCTAAAAACATAACATAAAAATTGAAACTAAAAATTGAAACTAAAAATTGAACCGTTTATGTTTTTTTTTATGTATGACGTGAAATTGACACTAGAAAGGTGCGTGCGACAGGACTGGTGTCGATAGGAAAAAAAAAACAGATACAAGAGAGAAAACATGAGTAACATAGCGGAAAAAACATAACATAAAAATTAAAACTAAGAATTGAACAGTTTAGTTGTTTTTTTGTTTTTTTTAATAACGTGAAATTGACATGAAAGGTGAGTGCGACAGGTGTCGATAGAAAAGGCAGATACAATAGAGAGAACACATAACAGTAACATATAAACATACCAAAAATTGAAAGTAACATTCAACAGTTTCTTCGGCTAAAAAGATGCAGTGAACTTGATACTACTAGGGTTAGTGCGACAGGTGTCAGGCAAACAAACAGACGCAAGACACAGAGATGAGGAAAACTGTTTGTACTCACCGGGGGTGCAGGAGGGGGCGGGGAGGCCCAGAGACTGAAATCATCCCGTGGATGTCTTTCGTTCATACCCACGTTCCAGTCGGAGCTGTCGAAAGAGCGATACATCATTTTCAGTAGCAACACTCGCTCCTTTCGTCTCTCTCTCTCTTCTTCTTCTTCTATTCGTCGACGGGGAGGTGAGAAAACAACAACCGGAACAAAACAAAAGCCAGAGCCGAAGAGTTGTCTCTCTTATATCTTTTTTCTTCCCCTTTTGCTCAAACTTTTGGTCTAGCTGAGGATTGTCACAAAGCGGACACGACCTCAGTGGCTTGCAGCTTTTGCTGGATACATGTATATCGTATCCTTGGACGTGTATTTGGGCTTGTGAGTTTGGGTGGGTGAATGAGTGAGTGAGTGAGTGAGTGTGTGTGCGGTGTGGCCCTAGTCTTGTCTTGTCTAAAGTCTGTATCTCCTTCCTCCCCAGCTTCTTCTTGTTGCTTGGTCGTATGTCGCCAGCCACGTGTGTGTCGCCAAAAGACGAAGCAGGCAGTGGGAGAGAGAGAGGGGGGAGGGGGGAGGGGAGGAGGGAAAAAAAACTAGTGACGTCCAAGTGCACGACATTACACAACACAAATTAGCTAGCACAGTACGGGTGAGGGGTAGGGGGAGGGAAAGAAGAAGACGACACCAAAGAAGGAAGGAAGTAAGGAGGTGGGGAGGAGGGGAGGAGAGAGAGAAAGAGAGAGAGAGAAATGGTAGGGAGGAAAGGGTAGGGAGGTGGGAAGTGGGGGGGGGGAGGGAAGGCGGGGACAGAGTGGTGGTGGTGGTCGCGGCTGTGGCGGTGTCTGGCGATGTCTTGTTGGCGTTGTTGTTGTCATTAAGACGTGGGGGGGCCAACTGCAGCGACATGCACACCACGGACCGCACGACGACAGGTCAGCGTCACACGCAACACATAGACGCGCGCTCATGAAGATGCGTGCGCTCACACACACACACACACACACACACACACACACACACACACACACACACACACACAGAGAGAGAGAGAGAGAGAGAGAGAGAGAGAGAGAGAGAGAGAATGTCCTTGGAAGGGTTGTTTGTTGGGTGCCGTACGTGCTGTTCTGCCATTCTACTTCAAAACGATACTGGTGGGTGACTTCACCTACAGACTCGGTTAAGAACGGCAAAATACAAACAGATCACTAAAACTGAGTAAGGCTTGGCAAGAACAGTCTCCAGTTAGACTATCTAAATGCGATGCTTCTGAAAGACGATAGCCGTGACAATGGCATTTTACAAGGATTACGAAGTGCATTCTTCTTCAATTTTGTCATTGTTAATGAAGGCAAAACCTTACTAATTAGAGATAGACAGACAGACAGATAGAGACAGACAGAGAGAATGACAATGACGCGTTAGTTTTCAAGAATGGTAGGTCAGGTACAGAGACCTTTCTTCTACAGTGTCCTTTCTAAATAAGACAGAGAGAGAGAGGGGGGGGGGGCACAGAAAGAGAGAGAGAGAGGTGAAATGAAACTTCATTTTCCAAGGATAAAAGATCAGGAGCGTAGTCCTGTCTTCAATCCTGTCCTTGCTAATCTATGTCATGAGAGGGACAGAGAGAGAGAGAGAGAGAGAGAGAGAGAGAGAGAGAGAGATGAAATGAAACTTTATTTCCAAGGATAAAAGATCAGGAGCGTAGTCCTGTCTTCAATCCTGTCCTTGCTAATCTATGTCATGAGAGGGACAGAGAGAGAGAGAGAGAGATGAAATGAAACTTCATTTCCAAGGATAAAAGATCAGGAGCGTAGTCCTGTCTTCAATCCTGTCCTTGCTAATCTATGTCATGAGAGGGGCAGAGAGAAAGAGAGAGAGGGAGAGAGAGAGAGAGAGAGAGAGAGAGAGAGACAGACAGAGAGACAGACAGACAGACAGACAGACAGACAGACGTGTTTCCTTTTACACTGACAATCACTGTCTTCTTAAATTTCACATTGTATTTTTCCGAATATTCATCCAGTATGCTTACGACTACATCACATCCCCAACAACAGGGCCAGAGGGTCATGGTGGTGATTCACACAACCTAAAGGTAATTTCTAGGTTTTTAGCGAGCGTTCCCTGCCCCACGATTCTGTCCCCTCCTGTCAGAGCTCTCCAACAAAGGAAACCTGATCGGACGCAAAATTCCTAATTCGAGTATCATGCTGCATAGTTAAACATGAATTTCTCTGTCACCCCAGAGGCCTGTCTTGAAGCGTTTGTTTTAGGGTTCATTACCATACATCAGGTTTCGGTTTCAGGAACATCAACTCTAAACTGTACCTCAGATCGCCAGCTTGTCTTTTGCATGTCCCTTTCTCTTAGTATATATATTTTTTAATCGCTTTTGGCTTCATTTGAATTTCATCGTGTCCTGGGCAGTCAGGTGTGAACCAAGCTGAGACCAGGGAACGTATGTAAAATTCGAGGTTAATGTAACCCACGGCTACGGGCCTAACCCACACTAGGACAAAAGCAACCCCAAAACAAAATTCAACAAAAAAGGAAGCAAAGAAAGAAAGACAAAAATCCGTCTATAACGGCATAGGCACCTTGCTGGAATGGACCCGCTTCCTGATTTAAAACAAAACAAAACCAAAAAAAAAAAAAAATTCACCCTATAACTAATTTAGTTCGATGTTAGACTCTAACCCTGGGCTAAACTCCCTAACCCCGACTTTTACATGCGGGCCCAGATCGCTCAGCTGTCTTTGCATCCATTTTGTAATGTAGAATTGTTCTTTGTGAGGGAGAGAGAAGTAACGGGGAGGGGGAGGGGGGATCAAGGGGGGGGGGGGTAGTCAGCAGTGTCAGTTGAAGGTGTAATATTAGTACTTTACAAATGTTTGACGATTAAATAATTTTATTTGCGGATTTTTTTTTTCTGCCTCTCTCTGGGAAATACTTTTAGTCGCTCTGTTTTTCTCTATTCTTGGCATTGCGTGTGTGTGCGTGCTTGTGGTGTGTGTGTGTGTGTGTGTGTGTGTGTGTGTGTGTGTGTGTGTGTGTGTGTGTGTGTGTGTGTGTGTGTGTGTGTGTGTGTGTGTGTGTGCGTGCGTGTGAACAGAAATGGAAATTCAAAAGCATGAAACCAGATAGAAAATCAAATGCATATGTGACCTTCTGCAGACGAAATAAACAGTTTCCAATATATACAGGGACATTGAAACGCAAACGGGGTTGGATATAAATTAATGAAAGACCTTCAGAGCACAGGAAACTGACTACCAGGAAACGATTAAAATTTATTTCAAACGAAATGCAGTATTTTTTTTACTGAGAAATCATTATTTTAATAGGAGTATGGCTCGTTTTTCTTGACACGTTAATGCCTGAGTCACTCCTTGGTGTCAATTTGATCTTTTGAGCTTGCAGTTGCGACGCCTTTCACAGTGTTGTTCTTATTACGCTGTTTTTTGGCGTTGTTGGCGGTGGTGATGGTTTGGGAGGGGGCGGGGAGTGAGTGAGTGAGTTTTTAGGGCTTAAAGCCACGCAAGCCACAAAGACTAATTCGCGGCTGAGTGTGGCTGCACTACTTGAAAAAAAACCAACAACCAAGAAACAAAAATGTAACGTTGGACAAATGATGCAAACCGGTCTACGGGGCAGTATAAACCTACGACATACAGGAGACGCTGCACCTTTATGCTAATTTATCGAACTCTGGCAGGGGGCATGGGGTGATACAGCTACTACAAAATGTATTTCAAGTTGCATGAAAAGGAAACGGTAATGACTGCGAAGTGGTCGAAACGTTGACCCGTGCCGTCCTTTGTGAAAGTTAAGTGGTTTCTGTCCCTTTTATGTCGCTTTTATTTGCCCAAGGTGCATGAATTTTATTTGCTAACGATGATTACTCTCAGACAATGTTTCTCTGGATGCGACAACGAGACAGACAGACAAGGCATACAGTCAGAAATGCAGGCAGATAGACAAACGGACAGGCAGAGACAGACAGGAACTAGAAGAAGAGACAATTTCTGTAGCGGCTGCTGGTGTATGCATCACAAGCTACACAATACGATGCGAGGTCTTCATGACATCATTCAGAAAACAACATATTCTGAGATCCAGCTTAAAATCCCCAAGTGTTCCTTCACTTTACCTCGAAGCGCATTTCCCCAGCCGTTTCTGTGGGGAAAAAAAAAACCCGCACATTTTTCAAATCTCTTGCATATCATTTTCATAATTGTAATGGCTCCTCGGAGGCAGACATCATGTCAACGCTATCCACATTTTTCGTTCTCATTTTTCCTCTTCCCATAAGCGATGAAGGGAGGAAGGGATAAATCTTTCCTTCAAAAGAAAATTTCTGGTAGCACCGTCGTCATTTCTAATAATCTTTCTACAGTGATAAACCATTCTTCTCAATCCGCTTTCAATAATTTGTTTTTAAACTAAACCCGTGTGGCATTAAGATGGCAGCTAAAATTTAGTGCGGTCAGGGTACGAACTCAGGAAGTGGCATAAGAGTACAGTCGCACGTTGTTGTTTGTCGATGAGGACCACAACCAATCAAAATGGTCGAGCTCCCAGAATTCAGCCAACCGCGTGGAACGGCATAATGAGCACATGGCATGGTCTGGCAAATCTTGCCACACTACTAATAGGGGAGCGCTTTAGTTTGCCTTGACTGAAACGTGGCCGAAAAAAGAAGTCCATTGACGTCATTTGAGGAAAAACACAATTACGTCAATATCTTCCATCTTGAAATCACCCCTTTTTCTATAGAATGACGTCATGGACGTACTGTGTTTTGCCAACAAACGGCAGAGTAAAGGGGCGGGGCTTTGGCCTCGGGGCTTGCCGAGTGGAGTCGTCTATTTAGTCCGATCCGGGTGTGGCAGTACCCCCCCCCCCCCCCGCCCAAGGCTGTTTGCCAGATAGGAGGAAGTTTCATTTGCCCATTGCGACCGTTATCGTGACTTTGTAGCTTCTAATAGTAGAAACATACGACTTTCTTTGAGCCTACGGTTTATTCCTGAACAGACTGGGACTCGACAAAGCTCTTTAAAAATAGCCACCAATCAGCGCCGTCTAGCTGGCCCTCAGTCCATAACCAAACGACGTCATCTGCTAGGTACGCCGTGCACTTCTAGAACAACTTACACGCCGGCCAGAGTCACCACAACGGTCTCAGATGCTATACTGTGACCCTAGTGACTGATTCTGATGCGCAGAGTCATCGCATTGGATGAAACGTTTTCCACACGCGGGTGTAGGCCTGTCGTGCGTATTGAGACTTTAAACACACTGTGGAACTATTTCTACAGCTTGTTTGCTTGGTGGTTAGGTGGACGCTTGTCATCAATCGTCTCTTTTTTTTGCACGTTTGAGGTGACAGACTTAGCGACGTTGCTGTTGGTGGTGCGGTGGCTATGTTGTTGCTGATGTTGTTGTTGTTGTCGTCGTTGCTGCCGTTGTTCAGTGTTGTTGTTGTTGCTGCCGTTGTTGTTGTCGTTGCTGCTGCCGCTGTTGGTGTTGCTGTTGTGGTTGTTACCGCTGTTCATGTTGTTGTTGCTGTTGAGGTTGTTGTTGTTGTTGTTGTTGTTGCTGCTGATGTTGTTGTTGCTGCTGCTGATGTTGTTGTTGCTGCTGCCATTGCTGTTGGTAGTGTTGTTGCTGATGTTGATGTTGCTGCTGCTGCTGTTGTTGTTGCTGATGTTGTTGCTGTTGTTGGTGCTGCTGCCGTTGTTGTTGTTGTCGTTGTTGCTGGCGTTGTTGTTGCTGCTGCTGCTGGTGTTGTTGTTGTTGTGTGTGTGGGGGGGGGGGGGGGGGGTAGGTCGATCTTTTGTTGTTGTTGCGTTCAAATCTGGGTGCGACTTTGTATGAATGAAATAAAACCCAAGAGAGAGAGAGAGAGAGACTGGGAAGAGAGACAATTTCTTTTCCCAGGCCGCTGTCAGAAACACGGTGATCATTACGGCAGACAGAGCAGATGAGGAGGGCTTCTTATTTCCTTCTTCTTGTGGAATTTTTGAGGAGGCAGAGACAGCGAGAGAACAAGAAAGAAAGATAAAAAAAAAAAAAAACAAAGCTTTAAGATTTGAAGACAATTTGAACTGAAGATGCACTGACTTATTGATTTCGCGTCAGCACACGCGTTCAGTCATGCAGAGTGACCTCCCCTTAGCCCCTCTCCTCGCTGTGAGGCTTTAGGAGCCGTGCACGTACTGGAGAAAACGGTTGAAACTTTGCGAAGGAAAAAGAAAAAAACAACACATGGAAAAGGAAGAGAAAAGAAATGAAACTAAAGCACACGTCCTAATTTCTGAACACTTGAAAGTGGAATTTTTTCACGATATAACCTTGAGATAACTTCTTTATAATCATTTTAAAAGCCAAGTACCGGAAAACGATCTTTTGAAAAAGAGAGAGAGAGAGAGAGGAATAAGGAAAAACCAACAAGCTCGTCAAAATGGCTGTTAAAAAAAAACTGTCAAAAAATGTCGGGGAGTGACAACCGACCAGGTAGAGCGTTGGGCTGTGAATGCTCGGGTCGTGAGTTTGAATCCTGGCTGGGTGCCCACAACGTGTGCTACGTGGTTGCATCCGTCTTGCCCCGTCTTTGGCATCACCCTTATTTGGTGGGGAATGACGGTACACTCACAACCAAACCAACCACAAAGAAGTGCCTCATTAGCTATTACCACATGTCGTACCGTGCACAGGGAGAACATCATATTTCCGTCGGTCGTAGACCGATTCTTTTTTTCGAAATGTCCGGTAACTCTCTTACCAAGGCGGGCATAATTATGTCCCCTTAATTCTGCGCCACAGTGGACGAAGTCCCATACATTTCGTTCACCCCCCCCCCCCCCCCCCCCCCCGCCACCCCCCCCCCCCCCCAAATATGAAGCTCTGGGCGGGGATTCCCCGTTCTTCAGGCTCTTTTCTAGCCGCTCGCATACTTTCAGGTGTGGTCAGTTATGCGAGAATCAGGCGAGAGTAACGGTTATCTGATAACAATAATCGCATTAATATAGGTGTTTTATCCCAAAGCGCCTCGAGCTAAACCCAACACGCACGCTCACGTAAATCACACGCATTCTTTCACACACTGGTCATGAACACATTACAATCACGTGGTGCGAAGAGCTCAGCAATTTCAAGTTTCGGAATTTTAGAATTGCATTTATTTTTGTGTGTGTGTGTGGGGGGGGGGGGGGGCTGAGCATTTCCAAAGCAGAGGGGGAGGAAGCCGGAGTACCCGGAGCGAACTCCCGATGGCCGGCCCTAATAAACGGTGCCATGTACGAAAAAGAAAAAAATTCTTCGCCCCGAGTGGGACTCGAACCTGACCTCTCGCACTGGTAACGAAGTCTTAACCACTAGACCACCGACCGCCCAGGTTGTTTTACAAGGGAGAACACACCGTAAACGGAGGTTATCTTTAAGGTAGATCTGTTTCACGTTTTTGCTCTGGAGAGAAGACGAATATCGACGAGTGTTAGTCAAGAACAAAGATTCCTGTTTAGCTTACATAGTACGAACTGTGTTAATAATAATTGCAAATATGTGATAACATCTGTTAGCTACAAGACACTGTAGACCTGACCAAACACCACACAACTGCATGTATACCTTAGTGTGAAAAGTATGCAAATAAATAATTGAAGTTTTTTCTTATATTAATGTTTAATATTCTTTTCTTCGTTGTTAGGCGTCAAGACGAATGCTTTTAGACAAGAACACAACCGCCCGA
This sequence comes from Batillaria attramentaria, assembly GCA_018292915.2. Taxonomy (NCBI): domain Eukaryota; kingdom Metazoa; phylum Mollusca; class Gastropoda; family Batillariidae; genus Batillaria; species Batillaria attramentaria. The sequence goes on from JACVVK020000054.1 coordinate 1,034,594, forward strand.
GGTAACAACTTCTTCAGCAGGTGTTAACCTCAGATTAAATCCGATGTTTGACACACAGTGATCAATGCAAACTGAATACATAGAGAAGTTTGTCCCTTCGGGGGACAGAGATAGGGAAATCGAAGGAAAGAGGATTTTTTATGCTTACGACCGAACCTAGTAACCCTGTTCACTAAATCTATCCATCAAAACGGTTCGATGGAAAAGACAAGATTTTGCAATATTATTATGCCCGCTCTCCCTCCCACCCATCCCCCCTCCACCCGTTCCTCCCCTATGGCTTAATGGTAAAGTGAACACCTGGCATTTGCCCAAAAGCGCTGTGACTGCTTGCCTGAGTACGGGTGATTTAATCAGTGCAAACAAAAGCTCAGAACAATCAGTATGAAACGCCTGTCGGTGAGTGGTGAGTAAGCTGTACACCTCTGCTGAGCCCTCTTTCCGAACTAGGGGGTGAGCGGTGGTCTAATAGGTAGCGCGTCGGAGTTAGCCACTGCGCTATTGAACGGCCGTCACCGCTGTCACGGCGATGAAGCGTGGGTTCGAGCCCAGGTGAAGCTTGTGATATGAGATACCGGTTTTTCCTGGCTACCGAGCTGCTCACTGGGATCTTTCTCCCGGTTATCCGGCTTTCTTCCCCCAGCAAATTTGACATATACGATAGGCATTGGGTGGCGCTGCACTGCGGCGACACGCTTCCCCCGGGGATTGCAGCCCGAATTTCCCAAAAGGGACAACGAAGTCGTCAACAACAACAAAAACAAACAAAAAAAAAGACCTTGTTTCGTCTTTTTCCATCAGTTTTCTGTCTGCAATCCGATCAAGCAATCACTCAACCTGTCACCGAATCAATCATTCAATCAATCAATCAGTCACTGAATCAGTCAGTCCAACCATAGTCAGTTAATCGCCCAGTCAAATAATCATCTTCTATTCGCAACAGAGCTCACGGTTTTACATTGCCGTGAATACCTGTGGTAAAACGAAAATTTCAGCATCTGCACTAAACTTTCGGCTGAATATTACCGGGAAACCTGAAGATGCAGTATTCAAATTTAGAAAACAAAATCTTATAGTTTTACATTGCCGTGAATACCTGTGGTAAAACGAAAATTTCAGCATCTGCACTACACTTTCGGCTGAATATTACCGGGAAACCTGAAGACGCAGTATTCAAATTTAGAAAACAAAATCTTATAGTTTTACATTGCCGTGAATACCTGTGGTAAAACGAAAATTTCAGCATCTGCACTAAACTTTCGGCTGAATATTACCGGGAAACCTGAAGACGCAGTATTCAAATTTAGAAAACAAAATCTTATAGTTTTACATTGCCGTGAATACCTGTGGTAAAACGAAAATTTCAGCATCTGCACTAAACTTTCGGCTGAATATTACCGGGAAACCTGAAGATGCAGTATTCAAATTTAGAAAACAAAATCTTATAGTTTTACATTGCCGTGAATACCTGTGGTAAAACGAAAATTTCAGCATCTGCACTAAACTTTCGGCTGAATATTACCGGGAAACCTGAAGATGCAGTATTCAAATTTAGAAAACAAAAATCCTATAGTTTTGGGTGCACGTCGCCAAAGACACTGAAGACTGTATCATGCGCGGAGATATATGCGCAGCGTCCCTCTCAGTGTTCATGGATTAGTCTTCAACCTTAAACCACCAGACTTAAAGCGTCTCCACCAACCTCAAACGTACAATACGTGTTGACCAAAGTTTCATAATTATGTTTGATACGGAATGTAAGAGAAAGAAGTGTATAAACTGATAAACAGCTACAATTACAATATCGTGATCGGATCAGAAACTGAAAATAGGAGTTCGGTCCCTTTATCGTCACTTTTTTGCTAAGGGCTGCCGGAAACCGAATTTGAGTCTGGCTTACTCAAATCGGAACATTATTGTACTTTCAAGCGCAGGGAAACTTCTCTTTGTAATAATGTGTCTGATTTAATGGTTCCGCACTCTTCAACAATAGACCTTTGTGCCACAAGACAGACGCCAGGGCCTTAAGTGTAAACCGGATAAATTACCTGTGGAAGTTTGACTGCTTTTTGTAAACAGTTAGAGCTTTGAAAAACCACGCTGGCCGACTTCAGGCCTACAGCCCTGTGAAATCTACTCGTGATACAAAACACCCTCTTTTGTTCTAACCTAGAACACTACACACAAAACAGCTTTGAAGACAATGCAAAAGCACCACCTCTCAACTCCACCAGCTTAGCACCCGCCTCCCTCCCCCCACCCCCATCCCGACCCTCCAACCACCCCAAACCTTCTCCCTTTTCACTCCCACCCTCCATCACCCACCCCGCTCCGTCAAAACGCCCAAGTCACGATTCTACTGATTCCCTCATTACATTTCGCATGCAGCCTGCTCGTCGTCACTACTCCTGCGCTGGAGAGATCTCACTCACAGGAAGAAAAACAAAAAAGAAGAAGAGAAGAACAGAAATTGAAGAAAAATCAAAAACACACAAAAAAACACAAGATCTGACGTGGATCATGAAGAATAAATTTACGGATTAGATGAGTTTTGCCAGCCTTTGCTAATGCAGTCTCGGTGATAATTACCATCTCTCGTTCGCTCTATCACAGGGCCCGCCTCAGCTCAGATCTGGTCGCCTCCCTGATTACTGGAAAGTTCACGCCGAACTCTGAGGGCTATAGGCCTATAAGATGAGGAAGACAGTTCAAGGAACCCCCAGTTAGTTTTATTTCTTTTTCTTCTTCTTTTTTTTTTCTTTTCTTTTTTTCCAAAAGTCCATATACACAGATGATGAATGCTAGGGCTTCGCACGCGAGTGGCCGTCTGTTTAGCAAAACTCTTCAGCTAATCCTTGTAGTTGGAGAAAATTGAAAAAAGGGTGAAATGAGGGGAGGGGGCGGGGAAAGAGAGAGGGGGCTGGGGTGGATCTTGGAATGAATTCAATTAGTCGTGGAGATGTGTGTATGAGCTGGTTTGTTGTCTTTGTTGCCGATGGTTTCTCGTGGGTTTCTCGTGATCGCGATTATGACGACGACAACCGAGAAAACAACGACAACGACGATGACGATGATGACGACGACGATAATGATGTTGACGACGACAACGATGATGATGATGACGATGACGACGACAACGATGATGACGATGATGATGCGCGCACACCTTTAAACCGCACTCTAGAAAACAAAACTAAAACCTGTTTCCCCTTCATTAAAGTTGTTCGCTGTTCATTAAAGCTGAAATTGTTATTGTTTTCATGAAGATTTTGCTATTGTTGTTGTTGTTGTTGCAACATCGCAATTACTGGTGTCTGGGTGAAGCCAAATCCAAAGAACAGCATAACTGGTTTTGTTTATCACGCAGGCTCGACAAAATGCAGAAACACAACCTTGATTAGAGACAATAAATAAGTGCTTCAGCGAAACAAAAGCATGACTGCTCTTCGCTGATGTCATGTTTTGCTACGACGTCGGTTGACACTATCCCTTTCTTTACTAGAAAACCACTTTCAGATACCTAATGTTATTAAAAGTGCAACAGAATGCATATTTCATAGCAGTTTTGAGGAAGAAATCGTGTCCGCAAATAGTGAAAATGTTGTGTTTTTCACGAAGGCACGGGACAGTGGCTGGGACAGGCAGAAGCAAACCCTGATTAGAAACCATACATGACGATTCATGAGTTATGACTGATCTCCATTAAAGTCATGTTTTGCTATGGCATACCTTGAAACTATCCGTTTGTTTTGTTTTATTCATTATGGAACCACTTTAAGATACGTATGGTCATTAAAAGTGGAAGAAAACACAACGCAGATTAAGGCTGAAAGTGCCCTGGGTGTCTGAGAGAAGCCGAATCCCACAAACTACAAAGAAGTTCTGTATTTCACGCGCGCACGAGATAGAGCAGAAACAAACCCCTGATTAGAAACAATACTAAACGCTTCAGCGAACCAAAAACATGATTGCTCTTTCATTGAAGTCAAGTTTTGCTATGTCGTAAGCTGAAACTAAACCTTTCTTCATTCTAAAACCACTTTCAGGTATCTAACGTCATTAAAAGTGCAAGAAACTGCATATTTTTTGGCAGTTGTTAGGGAGAACTCGTGTTCTCAAACAGCAAAGAGTTCTGTTTTTCAGAAAGGCACGAGAAAGAGTCTGGAACAGACTGAAACTAAAACCCTGATTCGAAACAATACATAAACGCTTCAGCGAACAAAAATCATAACTGCTCAACATTAAAGTCATGTTTTGCAATGGCGTAAGTTGAAACCATCCCTTTCTTCATTATGGAACCACTTAATTTCAGACACCTAAAGTCATTAAAATGCAAGAAAATGTTTGTTACAAAGCATCTTATGTTTTGTTGTCTGGGAGAAGCAATGTGCCTGGGATAGCGAAAAGCATTCTGTTTCTCTCGTAGGAAGGAAGCATGGCAGAAACAAAACCCTGATTAGAAACAATACCTCCTTAACTACGTCAAAACAACTTTTCTTCTTCCTAAATTCGGGAAAGACCAAAGAAGAGAGAGAGAGAGAGATTGTGACTGGAGAAAAGGAATTTTGTCAACTCCAGTGGCTACATGCAAAGAATTCAGCGACGAAGTAAATTAACTTCAAAAGAACAAACCAGCTGTATCTTATGCGATGTCTTCAATTTTCAAGATCCAAAATTGCATTTTCTTTCAACTTTTAATGCATGTGCAGACACGTGGTCAACATATAAAACGCGACGGGAAAATGTCATGGAACGATTCTAAGTTCGGCCGTATAGAGTTACTCTGTACGTGTTACTTGTCAAGACTCCGTCTTGATAAGCTATCCTCAAAGTTGTTTCATTTTTTTGCAAATCAATCTCCAGAATGCCAAACCATGCCCATGATGCGGGTACTTAGGGGGCCAAGGAGAGGGGGGGGGGGGTGTTTGGGGATTTAAAGTCCTTTTTCACCACTCTCCCACGAAGGCCCCCCCCCCTCCCACACACACACACACACCGTGACACACACAGTGACACACCCCTATACCGCGTCTACCTCCCACTCCCATTTCTCTTCACACTCTCTCTCTCTCTCTCTCTCTCTCTCTCTCTCTCACACACACACACACACACACACACACACACACACACACACACACACACACACACACACACACACACACACACAAGAATGTGGATACTGTAGTGCAGACCATAAACTACTTCAGTAAGTAACATAGTGAATACACTGTGTCAGCTAAAAAGTTTTAAGTCGCCGCTAAACAGATTAGCACAAAAAACACCTTTAAAAAAAAACCAAAACACCAAAAGACCGCTTGTAGTGGGACTGTGTTACTTAAAGTTTCAAACCCCTCAGGAGTATTTGTTTGTAATCCTAGATAAGCTCAAGCTAAAAACTGTTCTAGTTTTTTTTTGTTTAGTTTTTTGTTTGTTTGTTTGGGTTTTTTATTTGTGTTTTAGTTGTTGCTGTTGTTTTGTTTTGTTTTTTGGTTTTGTTTTGTTGCTGTTGCTTTGGTTTTGGGGTGTGTGGTTGTTTTGGGTTTTTTGGCTGTTGTTGTTTTGTTTTGGGTTTTTCCTTGTTAGTTAGTTTCTTTGTTTGTTTGTTTGTTTGTTTTTTGTTGTTGGTTTTTTTTGTTTGTTTTTGTTGTTTTTTTGTTTTTGTTTTTGTTTTTTTTGGGGGGGGGTCATTTTTTTCTTTTTTTTTTCTTTTGTGTGTGTGTGTGGGGGGGGGGGGGGGTCGGAACAGGAGCGTTGAGAGAACGGGCTGTTCTTATTAAAAATTCATATCTATAGACAAAAACGGAGATTTCTTCAAGGAAAACATTGTGATTTATTACCATCATATACTTGATTTACTGACAAATACACTAACAAACGGCCTGACAAATTCGATGTGGTGGGGATTTGTAAAAAAATAAAAAAAAAAATGGGGGGAGAGAGGGAGAGGGGGGAATGAAATCATAATAACTGTGCGTGCGAGCGTGTGTGTGTGTGTGTGTGTGTGTGTGTGTGTGTGTGTGTGTGTGTGTGTGTGTGTGTGTGTGTGTGTGTGTGTGTGTGTGTGTGTGTGTGCGCGCTCTCTCTCTCTCTCTCTCTCATGATGAAGTCAGCGTCATCTTCTAAAATATCCGCGTTCTTAGTCAACGATGCTTTTAACAGTTTGTTACAAAACAAAACAAAAATCAACATGCACATGGAATGGTCAGAATAACAGCCCTCAGCGGAACAGTGGAGGCTGTTGAAATAATAGCTACGGAGCGAACTAAGGGAGATAACCCTTCTGTGTGCATTGCAGTCCCCGGTCTCCGATTGTGGGTCCCTTGGGGAATTTTTTTTTATTTTCTGCTCGGTAATACATACTTGTTCTCCTCCTCCTCTCTCTCTCTCTCTCTCTCTCTCTCTCTCTCTCTCTCTCTCTCTCTCTCTCTCTCTCTCTCATAGTTAAGCTGAGTAACCTATATTCATGTTTTCCTCTCTTTTGATGACTATACCTGTACAAGAATATCTGTACTTTTATAAATGTTGGCTGTGTGCGTCAGGTACGGATGATTGTCCTGACGAGGGCAGACGTGTTTAATGACAGGGGTGATCGGGGCTGTTTGAAAGGCGGAAAGGTAAGTGTGTGTGTGTGTGTGTGTGTGTGTGTGTGTGTGTGTGTGTGTGTGTGTGTGTGTGTGTGTGTGTGTGAGTGATCACATGCATGCATTTATATTTTTCTGAACTTTAAATTTAGCTCTCTTCAACGCACGACTGGCAATACAAGGTCAAATCATATCCGTTGTTAAATAACGTTCGTTCGTTCGTTCTCTCTGCCCGCATCTCGTGGGACAAGCTGGTTCTCTCGATCTGACCAAAACGTGTCATACTCTCAAGCCTAATGACGTTAATAATGTGTCAGAGGATACAAACAGCATAGAGGAAGTTTGCAAGTACGAAGTCTCAGTTCGGCCGGGCTTGGTACACGCCGATGTTTCACGCGGGATATATTCCCCCCAGCGTGAAATGCCCCAGGTCTAAGCAGTTTGAGGCTGGAACTGCATCGGGTCAACGCAGCGTGAGGCTGGTGGTGCCCTGGAGTCAAACGAGCCGGGGAATACATCTCGCTTATTACACCGGGATATTTAGGCCAGGGGACGCGAATTGCGCCCTTCGCATGCCACACACGGACCTCCATAGCAGCAGCAGCAGCTCGTCAGTCTCATCATCATCATCATCATTATCACATACTGATACGAAAAACAAATCCTCAGCTGCCGGGCCTTCCACGAATTCCAGGAGCCAGCAGGAATACCACTGGAGCAAGCAAAGAGTTGGGGCAGCCAAAAAAAAAAGTGAGCGAGTAAGATAGCCACTACGAAAAGGTTGGTGGAAGGGAGGATGCTAGACGGCTTAACGTCCTTTCCGCCACATACGGGTGACAACAAAGACAGGTAAACAAGAAAAAGGCACAAACATTAATTTTGTCGAGATTCGAACTCACGACCCGAAACATTGAAAGGTCCAATGCACTGTCCCGGCTCCTGAAACCACCAACAAGCTCAGGAAACGTCATCCTGAACGAACCAGCCTCCCTCCCCTCCCCTACCCCCGCAGAAAAACAACCGTTTGGAGACGTGATATACCCCTCCTAAGATCTGTTTTTCCTAGTAAGCAGCAGTGCTGGGGTTTTATGGGGATGACCCCGCTTGCCCCTCATCTGGTCCCGTCTTCTTATCGCGTAATGACACAGCTTCTGTTTTTTCGCACAGTATCAAGGCGGCATCAAAAGGGGGAGGAGAGGCGGAGGAGACGAGAAAGCTAACTTGGGTGCATTTGCCGTGCTGATGAGTATAGCTTGAATAACGTGTAGACGCCGCGCGCGCGCGCGCGTGCGTATGTGCGTGCGTGCGTGCGTGCGTGCGTGCGTGCGTGCGTGCGTGCGTGCGTGCGTGAGTGTGTTTGTCAGGCGCGGTTTTTGTCATGATCAGATTTTCTTGCTTTCGGTTTTTGCGGGAGAGTCGGTTGGTTGGTTAGTTGTTTGGTGGATTGGTTGTTTGGTTGGTTGTTTGGTTGGTTGGTTGGCTGGTTTGTGGGTTGCGAGGATTTAGTGAGAGGGGAAGCGCCTGACTTGCCAAAAGCTGCATGTTTCTTTTTATGCAACATTTTATTATTATTAAATGTTTAGCTTATTAATGTGTTAGTTGTAGTATTTATTTCTACCTTCTACCCAGGATTTTCTCCCGAAAAACAATTACGGCGTATTTATTGAAACGTCAATGCTACTACTACTACTACTACTATGGCAAAAATTCAAAGTCAATTTGAATTCAAACATCTTCACATTCCAGTTTATCAAAGCTTTTTTTTTTTTTGGGGGGGGGGGGGGGTAATTCTTTGCTCTGCACAGTATAAAAATAGGATTAAAACGACATGTAATGAATAAAAATAAATTATGGTTACTCCAAATACAAATACATTACCTGATAATGTAATTAACTAAAGACATAGAAATGACAAATGATGATGATGATGACGACGACGACGACGATGAAGACGATGATGATGATGACGATGATGATGATGATGATGATGATGATGTGTATGCAAAAGAAGTTCACGTCAGGCATATCTTGTGTAACCGTGTTGCGACCAGCCGAAGACACACATTTTCCCCGCCTCCAAAACGAAATAAAACAGAAGTTCAACACTCCAGCAAAGGAATTCGAAACTGCAGCAATGCTGATGTACGATGGCGGAAACAAAGTTCCACGGTATGAGACAAGAAATCTTGTTTTTAAAAAAAAATTAAAATCAACAGCACCGGCCACTCTGGAGACGTCGGCTTAAAAGAGCTTATCCCCGCTAAGACCCTCTAACTGTTTTGCAACAAGAATGAGGGGGGGAAAAAAACAAGAAAAAAATGCAGGCAAATAAACAACCACTAAGATGTTTTCAAACACACCCACAGGTGAAACTCCTGAAAGAAAAAACAAAGCGTTGCTGGTTGGAGGGTTACTGGCACGCGCGCTGAACTTTTCAAGCGGCATACTTTTAACTCATTCTGCCCGAGCCACACGGTTCTAGTCGTATAAAGATTTCAGTCCCCTCTGCCGCGCTACACATATAGCCGTAACAGTCAGTAGTGTGTGAAATCTTCATCCTTTTCCACCGTTGCTAGCCGTGACCATTTTTTTTTTTTTTTTTTTTTTGGGGGGGGGGGGAGTGACCTCCCTTAGAAACGGTTTTTGTTTTCGTTGATAACCGCTGTGTATGTTTTTCATGCGGTTTATGCGGTTAAAAGAACGACCGAAATAAGGCGGCTTGGTGTCACCGCTGGGGCTCCAGACAGCTAGCGTAAGACACAGGATGGTAGCGAGAGTATAGAAAGGGTTAAAGGCCCATCTGGCGAAACCTAGGATCAAAACCGTCCTGAGCTGTTTTGGTGGCGTGAGACACATGGACAATTACAGCCAAAGGAAGTCGATAAGCACAGCGTCTGCCACAGCCATGCCGGCACGGTTGACTGACTAGGACAGCTTCGGGCCGTTGCAGTTCTCGTTCGCACGGCCAACCGACGCCAATGTATTGCATTCAGAGCTTTATTATAGGTTATTTCGAGCGTACAGACACGCTCACAAGAGAAAATGTTTCCAAACAAAACTTGTTCTCTGTGACACCCTAGTAACCTTTGAATTGACGCCTTTAAATTCGAACATGACGACCCCCCATTTTTTTTTTTAACTCAAACACCCCCCTCCCCCTCCAACACCCCCCCCCCCGCTCCCCCAACCCCGCTCCACTCCACCCCACCTCCAGCCCCAAGTGCGACGGCAATTTGTGGCAGTGGAACAAACCGCTGTCAGTTTTATCGGCCTGTTGTGGCCGTCAGCTGTCCGCGATGTGCGTCGACAATGGTGGTGTTGCGGTTGTTGCTGCGTCTGCTTCCCCCATCACAGTTTCACGCGCGCAGTGACAGCGGGGCTGATCTCCTATCTCGGAGGTGGATTTACTCGCACTCTCCTCCTCCGGGTGGTAGTGCTCTCCCCTTGACGATGTTGTCTGTCTGCAGGTTTAAAATTCTTCCCTGCTTGAAATATTTCACGAGAAAACTAAACGGTTGCCTACCACAGACGGATCGAATTAGGACACTGGATGTTTCACCTCTAGTGAGTGGCATCGTTCATTTCGGCCGAACGTCAGCCGATCGCTGCGGGTACTCCGGCATCCTCCTCTCTGTTCTGGAAATGTTCAGCCCACATACAAATTATGTAATTCTAACTTCCGAAACGGAGATAGCTAAGCTGGCCCTTTGCGCCAAGTGATTTTAATTAAAAAGACTGCTGTTCTAAATATTTGAATCACAGGCCACCTGAGCATTACTCAAATCAGAATGCTCGGGTCGTGAGTTCGAATCCCGGCTGGGTCCAAATTTACTGATTCTCGTTGCCCCGTCTTTGATATCACCCACACGTGGTGGAAAAGGACGCTAAACACCTAAACACCCCACCCCCACCCCACCCCTTACTCAAATCAGGCAGACAGCAAGAAAGGGTACAGTACTTTCTATTCTTTTCTTGAGAGTGTTGTTACACACCAGACAGAAGGCAGACATGGAAACACTTAACTGACGCGTTTTCCTTAAACCATACTGCGGAGGAACACAAAATGGTTTTGGTCCTCGGTCTCGCCCACAGCCCCTCCTCTCTCAAAATAGAATCTCCTCCCAAAGGTGCAGACACCAATTGCTATTGTTGATGCTCTTGCCATCTGGACCCCTGTTGGAGGGGAGAGAACTCAGACTCCTGCGAGCAGTTCAAAAGGGCTGAAAGACAGATGAAGGTGTATGAAATGAGGGGTTGTCTTATCTTGCACGCAGGCCACCTTCGAAAATATCGAGGTAGATCTACAGATGCTTCTCCCAAAACTGATCCGACAGACGTCACTGACGGTACAGATCGTCGCGTCAGTTCTCCAAGACCGAGGTTGTCTGGGACTATCTCACTCAGTGAAGGGAAGTTTAGCTACAACTACAGGCTCATCGATATAAATCGGTGAAGCCCATCATGCAGCTTACAAGGCGGTCACACCTGGCTGGACACATATCTTGTCTGGAAAAAAATTGTTGTCATTGATCGCTCAGTCCGTGTTTTTTTTTTTTTTTTTTCTCCCCCAGATGACGAAAGATATTCATGAGGTTGTCCGGGACTATCTCAGTGAGGGAAATGTTAGCTACAATTTCATCATTACAGTTCAGTGAAGCGCATCATGCAGTTCATAGGCTGGTCCAGTCACACCTGGTTGGATGCATGCGTATAAAAAGAAATTGCAAAAGATCAGCATGACAATGGGTACGAGTGACAAGATCTTTTAAAGGCATGACTTTAAAGGGAAATCACTCTCGCTTTTATATTTAAATTCTAAAAAATGAAGGTAGGTGTTTGTTTGTTTGTTTATTTGTTTGTTTACCCCGAGAAATCATTGGTATGTGTGACAACGCTCAGGGATTCGACCATCATTTTAATCAACTGGACACTGGTCTTAGTGAAAACGTGTACTTGGTAGTCTTTAAAGCAACCGAACACAGACAATAATTATTATCCTCTCTCTCTCTCTCTCTCTCTCTCTCTCTCTCTCTCTCTCTCTCTCTCTCTCTCTGGCAAGTCGGGATAGCCGAATGGTAGAGCGTTGGGCTCTCACTGCTCGGGTCGTGAGTTCCAATCCCGTCTGGAGCCAAATATTTGTGATGGCCTTTTTTCTCTTTGCCCTGTCTTTGATATCACTCGCACGTGGTGGAAAAGGACGTTAAACTCCTAAAACACCCACCCACACCCCAACCCCCTCTGTCTGTCTGTCTGTCTGTCTGTCTCTCTCTCTCTCTCTCTCTCTAAATAAAACGGGGAGCCGGGGTGGTCGAATGGTAGAGCGTTGGACTTCTAATGCTCGGGTCGTGAGTTCGATCCCGGCTGGGGCCAAATATTTGTGCTGGCTTTTTCGTCGTTGCCCCGTCTTTGATATCACCCTATGTGGTGGAAAAGGACGTTATACCCCCAAACACCCAACACCCACTCCAAATAAAACAACAACAAAGATGAACAGAGGAAGGGGGACGAAGTTGGGGGGGGGGGAGGAGAGAGGGGGGGGGGCTAAAGACAGAGGAGGAGATTATCAGATGCAAAACTAAATGAACAATACATACTAATAATATTCCACAAACGTGAACTTCTTTAAGTTCGTTAACACAAGCGAGAGAGAGAAAAAAAATCAACAAAAATGTCTCAGTCCTCGAAAATGTTATACTGAAGCCATTCAAAAGACATAGCAAAAAGAATCTTGAAACATCGACACACAAACACGTCACGGGAACGTCGTGGTGATATTAACCGGGGAAGAATGTATTAAGAATGTATTAATCCCCGGGTGCCTCGCCTCCAGCCCTCGTGATTGGCTGAAACAGCTGTGGGAGAGGTCAAATATCGATTCTCACTTCCTTGTTAACCACCCCCACCCATCTCTGGTTGCCGGAGCCAGCAGATAATCTCTGAGGTGCGGTGCAAAAATACACCCAGAACAGATTATCATGTCCAGATTGCGTAATGTAAGCCTGTGGCTGCTGGGAGTTTTAGTTTGTTTTTAGTTTGTTTTGGGGGGTTTTTTAAAGTTTTTTTTTTTAGCATGTTTCTCTTCGTCATCTTCTCTTCGTTTGCAGGGAGAGAAGTGCATGATGGACGCTGTGATAGCAGGACGAAATAAATACGTGGGGGTAATCTCTCTCTCTCTCTCTCTCTCTCTCTCTCTCTCTCTCTCTCTCTCTCTCTCTCTCTCTTGTGCAGCATTTCCAGTTCTGAATCGGCCACTGCACCCATCTACTGTTATCTTTTCTTTGCTTGGGGGTTGCTGCAGTTGTTGTCGTTTTTGTCGGAAGATACTAACGTCTATTCACTTCACAGTATTGTGGCGCGCGAGGCCGAAAACATCACGTGCTCTCTGATGGCTGCAGCTCGGCAACCTCAGGTCTGAGGTAGATTTTTTCGGGCTCGCCCCCGACTTGTTTAAGCGAAGACGAAAAAATCAGACCGACAGAAAGTACATAGCTTAACGTCCTTTGACCACCGAAGTAATAATGATCAGTATTGTATAGGCGCTTTAACCAATTTCATGAATCGGCTCAAAGCGCCGCGAACTGAACCCAACACGCACGCTCAAGTGAGTCACACGCATTCTCTCACACACTGGACATAAACACATTACAATCACGTGGTGCGAAGGGACAGCTCAGCTATTTAAGTTTCGGAATTTAGAATTCAACCTGTCGAGAGTCGCTGTGTCACTAACTTGGCAAAGACACGGAGGATAGATAGATAGATATATACATGTAATATTATGGGAGACCAGAAATAAAAATCTTTAAAATTAATAAGAAGTATGAGTCTGTGGCATGCTATGTGTTTGATTTGTGAGAAGGTGGAGGAAGACTGACGAGGGCTGATGTGTGATGTCAGTGTGTGTGTGTGTGTGTGTGTGTGTGTGTGTGTGTGTGTGTGTGTGTGTGTGTGTGTGTGTGTGTGTGTGTGTGTGTGTGTGTGTGATTATTGTGTTGCATGTCTTAGAGTGCACGCTGCGGCCTTTAAAAGGATTCATATTGGACAGGAGCGACAAGATAAATATATATGGGAAACCAGAAATAAAAAGCTTAAAATAAGAAATAAGCCAACAAAAAAATTAATAAAGGCTGATCCCAAAAGACGGACAGGCGGAATCCAAACAGGGGAATGAAGGGAGGAGACTGGGGGGGGGGGGTCAATGAAGAGTTGAGAGGTTTCACGTCTTCTGTGAAAGGAAAAGAAAATGTCAAAGACGGAAACACTAAGGGGAGGTGGGCGGGGGTGGGGCGTGAGGGGTGAGGGTGGGGGGAGTCTGTAGAGATTTTGGTTTTGTCGGGCATAGAACTCTCTACCTTCCGATATTATGTTCAACGATCGACAAGTTGAACCCTCCGACTTTCGGGGAGTCGGGATAGCCGAGTGGCAGAGCGTTCGACTTTCAATGCTCGGGTCGTGAGTTCGAATCCCGACTGTGGCTTAATATTTGAGCAGGCTTTTTTCTCGTTGCTCCGGCTTTGATATCACCCGTGTTTGGTGGAAAAGGACGTTAAATCCTCAAACACCTACCCTCCACCCGACTCTCCGGCAGAAAGGGAAACGGACAGACAGGCGGACAGACAGGCGGACTGACAGGCGGACAGACAGGCGGGCAGACAGGCAGAAAGCTAAACAGAGGTTAGAGGCGAGGTGTTATACAAAGAACATCTGATAAATGTAAACTTCCTCTAAGAACAACTGAGAACGGTGGAGTGGGTGTCGGAGGGTTTCACGTCCTTTTCCACCACATAAGGGTGACATCAAAGACGGGGCAACGGGAAACAGACTAGCACAAATGTTTGGCCCCAGCCGGGAATCGAACTCATGACCCTAGCTTTGAAAGTCCAAACACGCGGGATGTACTCCCCAGCCTCATATACTTCGGGTCATTTTCCGCTTTCAAGCTGGATGTACTCCTCTTCGTCAAAGCCATAATTATGCAGACTAACGATTTGTTTCAATAGGCATGTTTATTGGGACTTCGCTGAGCAGCGGAACCACGTAAATTAGGGTTACATGGCAGAGGCCACGAGTGGCTAACGCGCTGCTATTAGCTAATAATACCCCTAACGTGTCTAATTTACATGTAAATGGGTTACGCTGCTGAGCGAAGTCCTCCTTACGAAGTCCTACTAAACGTGCCTATTAGGGGAGTGCTTCCACCTTAAGACTAGGGGTGGGTGGGTGTTTGGTGTTTAACGTCCTTTTCCGCCACATACGGGTGATATCAAAGACGGGGCAACGATGAAAAAGCCAGCACAAATATTTGGCTCCAACCGGGATACGAACTCACGACCCGAGCATTAGAAGACCAACGTTCTACCATTCGGCCACCCCGGCTCCCCACCTGAAGAGTCAATCTGGCGTGTGAGGGTGGAGTATGTCCGGCTTAGGGTAGAGGCGGTACACCGTGGCATCCAGCTACCAGTTCACTCCCCTTAATATCCGACTCTGAAGTCGGATGGTTCATCCCCAGTCTCCGTTTGACAAAGAATTGCTGTATAATTCTTGAAACATACTGTTTAGCTGCTCTACAAATACTCAAGGTGGGTGTGGGTGTTTGGGAGATTAACGTCCTTTTCCCACCACAAACAGGTGATATCAAAGACGGGGCAACGATGAAAAAGCCAGCACACATATTGGGCCCCAGCCGGGATTCGAACTCACGACCCGAGCATTGGAAGTCCAACGCTCTACCTTCGGCCACCCCGGCTCCCCATACAAATACTCAGAGAGGACCAGCAAAACCATGAGTTTGAGTAAATATGATAAACCATGAACCTAGAAAGCTGAATGGTGGTACTTGGGAGCACGTTTGTTCAAAACGGGGTGGGTGTGGGTGGGTGTTTGGGGGTTTAACGTCCTTTTCCACCACATGGGGTGATATCAAAGACGGGGCAACGATGAAAAAGCCAGCACAAACATTTGGCCCCAGCCGGGATCGAACTCACGACCCGAGCATTAGAAGTCCAACGCTCTACCATTCGACCACCCCGGCTCCCCTTGTTCAAAACGGCTGAACTGGTAAGAGTTGAGCGAGAAGTGCCCCGGAACATTTAGAGCTGGGGAGTTCATCCCGCGTGTTACACCGGGTCCCCAGAACTACTGAGAAAAAAACAAAAAGTGCGCATCCTAAAACTACCCCGTGTGCTTTGCAACGTAAAGAGAACGGGAGAAGTAAACACGGAGTGTTGACGCATAAGATATTGCATTACCTCGTCCAAACAAACCCCATGGAACCATTTAAACAGACAAATCATTCTATATGCTCAAGACATGTTTGAAAGCGGCCCCCCTTGATAAAACGCCGGTACACGAACCCTGACAGAAAATATACCCCAACTTATCTGTAAAAGCTGGGGGTTGGCAAAAAAAAAAGCGTCAAACTAAACGGAACGTGTTAGGAAAATATTTGGAACGCAGGGTTAGACAACATGGAAACGAGCGAATGAAAATAAATACGCGCACAAAAAGATAACAATGAACCGAAGAGCGTGGAGAGAGAAAGAGAATTCACTCCGTGACTGTGGTGTGAAAGATGAAAGAAACTGGAGAAATTATTGGTGAGGAGGCAACGTTTGTGTATATAATATTATAGTGTTTGTGTTTGTGTTTCTATAAAGGGTTTTTTATGCGCTTGTTCGCGAGAATCAGATTTTAGCGTGTTAAACCCACCATAGTTGTTTATTATTATTAATATTATTATTATTGTGCAATACTGAGTAAAACGTTTTTGATTTTTTTTTCCATTCAATTTTTGTTTGTTTGGGTTTTTTTGTGGTGGTGGTTGTTGTTGTTATTTTTGTCTGTCTGTTGTTGTTGTTATTTTTGTCTGTCTGTTGTTGTTGTTATTTTTGTCTGTCTGTTGTTGTTGTTGTTGTTGTTTTGGGGGTTTGGTTTTGTTTTTGCTTTGTACCATCTATTTCAATCTAAAACCGAAACGGCGATAAAAC
Source organism: Batillaria attramentaria (assembly GCA_018292915.2). Lineage (NCBI taxonomy): Eukaryota > Metazoa > Mollusca > Gastropoda > Batillariidae > Batillaria > Batillaria attramentaria. The sequence continues at coordinate 1,051,164 of JACVVK020000054.1, forward strand.
GAACACTGAGAAATATAAACAGCTCGTTCGAGTAAGTGCGTATGTGCATGTGTGTGTGTGTGTGTGTGTGCGTGCGTGCGTGCGTGCGTGCGTGCGTGCGTGTGCGTGCGCGTGCGTGCGTGCGTATGTGCGTGTGCGTCAGTCCGTGTGCGTGTGTGTGCGTGTGTGTGTGTGTGTGTGTTCTTCACTGGAACCCACCCCTCACCCCCCGAACCCCCTACACGACACAATATATGCCACACACAGACAAAATAAAACACAACAAAATTCCATACGTATGTGCACTATGTAACAACTATGAACTACATTAGACCAAGCATCCGCGGCACTTCTATCAAAATAAAACTGAGCGATTCACACTTACTCTTTTTGCCCCCCCTTTTTTTCCCCAAATACTCACGCATGCAATGAATTTTGGAATGAAACCCTTCAACCCCCCCCCACCCCCCCACCCCCACACACACACACACACACACACCACACACACACACACACACACACACACACACACACACACACACACACACACATTATTTTTTTGTTTTTGTTTCAAGACTCAGCAAAAGTTTGTCGAATACGATTAGCAAACCCGGCGTCTCCAACATCGCGTAACTATTAACTCCATTGGCATTTGCGAGCCCCTCTCTACCTTAAGTCGCGGGGCAACTGAGTAATTGAAAAGCAATTAAGCAAAGAGGGTGTGGAATGAAAAGCGGGTGTAGAGGGGGTGGAAGGGGAGGGGAAAAGGGGGAGGGGAGGGCGTAGAGGAAAGGGGGGGGGGGTGGAAGTGTAAGTTTTGGCGCTAGGGAGTTTTTGAGAGTGAGGATGAGAGAGAGAGTGGCGGTGGAGAGGGGGGGGGGTGCAGGGAGGGGATGGAGGGCGCAACCATGACTCCAATTACAAGCTGGGAGGAACTGATGGGTGCCTTGTTAGCTTTGGCCGCTGACAACCAGCAAGTTGCAAGACTCACGAGTTGCCGGTGTGAACACCCTTACCTACGCGGCGTTGTAAAACCTACTCTGCTCTCGTATAAAACGGTTCCTCGAGGGAGCTAGATAAACTCCAAAAACATGCAAAATGACTGGGAAATACATAATATTATTACTAATAATGAAAATCACTGGCTCGCAAACTTGTATGCACGTATGTGTCATTACTGAGTCTGCTTTGCGTTGTCTGATGTGTGCTGATATAATTATGCGAGTCCGAATCAGTGTTACCATGTTTATTAATATCAGAATTGTCCGAGTGTATATGGTTTTGTCTCGTCCTAATACTGTTCTCAACTGAAAAAATATTATTAATTTGAACCTATGCACATATAATTTTCAACCAAGAAACAACCGGCACACACTCGATGCCACCGAGGATTAATGAATAAATAAATAAAGTAATTACGTGTAGATTGATTGATTGATTGATTCATTGATTGATTGATTGATTGATTGATTGATTGATTGATTTCTGATAAACTGGTTCGCTTACCGGATAATTACTGCAAGTTTACTGAGTGAGTGAGTGACTGAGTGAGTGACCGAGTAATTGAGTGTCGCTGGCCAGTCTTGTGGCCAAACCAACATTCTAACTACTGTCCACATGCAGCAACAGCTTCCGCAATTTTAAAAGCCAACTCTGGCGAACACTCCACCACCATCACCACCTCCGCTACCCCTTGGGACTTTAACAGCAACAGCAACACATAACAAGGAAGACACGAGCCCGTAGCTAACCTCCTCTACATCATCAGGACCCGCAACCCGCTGATAGGCCTTCGCTGATTATCTCCCCTACCTCCCAACTCAATTAACCTCCTCTTGCGCTCGTCGAGTCTAGAAACAGTCTTGGAAAAACAAACACAAAACCAGCTCTTTTGTGGCGCTCCTGGGAGAGACCACACTGGAACCTGCGACAGATCTGAGCTGTGAAGGAGTTGCGTTTCTCTCTAGGAAGTGCTGATTTCTGTTTCTACTTTGAGGTTACCGGTTTTGCAGGGTGTGGTTAGTTTTCAGAGAGAGAGAGAGAGAGAGAAAAAAAATAGCAGACTTTTCAGTGACTGGGGAAGTTACGACTGAACGTTTTCAGGGCTTTTAAGATTTTATAAGTGATTGCAAGCTTTGGTTCCAAAGCTTTGAGCAAATAAAGCCGGGCCTAGCCATTTGAAACAGTTTTCATCATACAAAAGCGTTTCAGAATATGGGCCTAAGTGCATACTTTGTGTGTACGAAAAATTAATTTATTCGAACTATATCACTGACTGCCTTCTTTATTCACGAATACAGAATATTCTGAACATTACGAAACAGAGCTTCGTCTGTAGATAAATATATGCCTGTCAGTCGAACTCCGTCGAAACCAATCAACACTAGGTTGAATGTGCCATGAACGATGATGTCATGATGTACTCGTACTCAGCTATCTTCCACGAGACCATCACGTTCATTAAAATCTTTCTAATAAAACTAAAACTAGTAAAATAATTCCCGCGTGAAACAAAAGGCATTTTCAATGAAATACGGGTGCGACAGCAGCACAAACTTTACGCCGGTGGCAGTAATTTGTGTTACAGGTGAAAAAAGCGAAGAAAGAGACCGCTTGCCTGTTTTCTGACTTTCTAAGGATTATCTTGATTTTCCTATCGCTAGCCCGCGACGGCCCAGTAAACTCCCCACTCTTGATCATGATTCCAGCCTACTATTCTGTTTCTGATACTTGTCACTATCACGAAAAGCAATAGCGAGGCCAAGATTATCAACTTGGTGAAATTCCTGGGGGGTGTTTTGTTTTGTTTTGTTTTGTTGTTGCTGTTTTGGGTTTTTTGTTATTATTTTTTGTTTGTTTGTTTAGGGGGGGGGGGGGGGCTGATGATGTTGTTGTTGTTGTTGTTGTGTATGTGTTTTTTGTTTGTTTGTTTGTTTCCTTTTGCTTTCAAACGCCGAAGCTCGAAACAAAATAAGAATGAAATACGAAAATAATATTCTGTTTTGTCCACTCTCGTGATAGCGGCCCATGGCCGGAATCAATAAAATATAATTATCGAGTTGAGTCGACTCCAGCCTACTACTTTACTGGTGGCAATAACTGTGCCATCTAGCCAGCAGGTCCACTAGGAGTCTCCGACACATACTGATGGACGCTGGTAGTGTGCCCTAGTCCATATACGCGCACAAAGACTTTGTAATGAAGTACGGTGGTAACGGCCATCTAGGACACCCTCGGGGCGTTGCAGTTCTCGTTCGCAGACGGCGGTGTATTGAATGAGCTTTACCTTTTACTTACTATCAAGACAGACTATTTCAAGAATAAAGGCGTACTCACAAACACATTTTTTTCCAGCCAAAGCTTCTCTTTTGTGAAGCCTACAGAAACCTACGAAGCCTATACAAGCCTATAGAAACCTACCTTTAAAATCAAACACTGCACCCGACCGGCGAGGGTGGGTGAGAGGGTGGGTGAGTGGGTGGGTGGGTGAGGGTTTAACGTCCTTTTGCCACCGCATATGGGTGATACCAAAGACAAGACAATAAGAAAAAGGCCAGCACAAATATTTTGTCCCTACCGGGAATCGAACTCACGACCCAAGCATCGAAAGCCCAACACTCTACTGCTCGGCTATCCCGGCTCCCTGATGATAAGACACGAAGCAAAACGGGGGCGGATGCCACTGGACCCAGCCGGCGAACAACAGCAGCAGAAAAAAAATGACCAAAAAAAAATCTTTTGGTCACCGACCTCCCTCATCGAGGTAATTACCGATTTTCATTACTGCTCGCGCCTTTTGTCACCACCTTCACACAACTGCTCTGCATTGCGCAATTGTCACAGGGTTCTCTTCAGGGAGGCCGGGTGATTTGATTTACTGCAGGTCAACGTCTCTCAACCCGTCTCTTACTGGAAGCCCAACCAACTTCAGGGACAGAGGAATGGGGGCAGAAGGTCACCCAACGAAGGTCAGCCCCCAACTGAGGACAGGAAAATTGTCAAAGGGAGCGCAGTCGCAGCTTGCAGGTCCCGCGCTAAACCGGATTTGGATCGATCCCATGATGCAGTGCAGACATGGCGCGGCAGGGACTTCCGTCTCCAGTGGTTTTGTAATAGTTTAACAGGAGGGGAAAGCGGTTGTCATTCAGTACGGGTCGTGATCTGCTGGTGCTGAGCTTAAGTCCCTAGTCAGCTGGTGAAGGGTTAATCGCTGCTACTGACAGTAGCAAGACTGCTTTAAATCCCTTGAGTGCCAACCCTATCTAATTCGATTTTCTGAAGTGTTTGGTTTGTTGGTTTGGGCGTGTGTGTTTTTTTTTAAACATATACACACAAAATTACAATCTTTCAGTCAACCGTTGAAAAAATAACGTGAAGTAACAGATTTGGACGAAAGTTTTAAACCATGGGCATAACGAGAAATTCTAGATATAGATATACTCGTTTAGAGTCAATAATTAATTTTGATACTACTACATGTACTAGTATTAATAACAATAATTAATTTATGTTCACTCGACCAAAACGTCCCAGCGTACGTCTCGCACAAACATAATACCGCACAACACCCTCTCATTCAACATTTTTTCCCTCCGATCAAAGGCACGGTTTTTGTTTTCGTTTTTGGTTGTTGTTTTGTTGTTGTTGTTTTTTGGCTGAAGTGTGGTGTTCAAGATCTCCGCCGCAGGGTTTGGAAAGAGGGATTTGAAAAAGTGAAGGGACCCATTTCATACACGAGGAATGTGCAGCGAACGACCTTTCTGATAACATTTAACACTGCGATTCGATTGGAAGAAAAATCGATAATACATTGCATTTCCTCACTTGTTTCTTTTAGTAGCTTTTCTTTTCCATTCTGGATCCAGGTGTACTTTGGCAAACTTTCAAAAGAGTGCATGCACCGACGGCAGTCTGGCGTAGCACTGTACTGAAGGCAATTAAAAACAGTTTAGCTATCTCGGTGAAAAACCTCGATTAGGTCACTGGTCAAAGGTACAAGCAACAGTTTCACAATCCTATTTTACGGTTCGTGTATCATTCTTGCCTAACTGTGGCTTCAAAATCAGCATTTTTTTTAAACTATACACTACAATGTAGGTTTTAGTCAGTCAAAATGTCTCACAGAATTTCGACTTGTCCGCGATTCAACGCACCTGCAGGAAACATAGATGTTCAACAAACAATAACCGCAACCTTGTTCTTTGCAGTAAGGATATATCCCGCAGTTATATAGGTAGCACAGAAATTCTGCAGGTACGCAATAACGTGCGGCCTCTAGGGAGTGGCCTGTGATCGACCCTGGTCTTGCAATGTGCGTACCATGTCCGGCCGGCACGGCAACACTTGCAGGCCGGCCGAGCGGTCGTAGATCATGCCCGCTTAGGCCGTGGATTATTGCATTTTGGCTACCGAGAACACTAAGAGCTAAATATAGTACAAAATGTTTGCCCCGTTTAAGATTTGTGTACAAAGTAAAAACCGGCTTTCTGTTGGATTTGTAAATAAGTTTCATGCCAGGTAATTGTAAAATTAGGGGGAAAATGAGCCTGGCTTTTGGACTATTTGTATTCATGCGCGGCTGGCACAAGACTGAGCTACCAGATGACAGTGGAATGAGGGGGTATGTGGTCGCTGCTAACATTGCACACAAAAACAAGGAGGAACGGCCCCGTCCTACAAAGTTGTTTCTCCAAACTTCATTTTATTTTGTCTTTGTTGTTATTATTGCCGGTTCTCCCCTCTCCAAGTTCTACCAATGACACTAGATCCTCTACGACCTCGACCGATTAGCCACGTGACTGGGGGTGGGGCCGGGTGGGGGAAGAAGGGAGGGAGAGAGAGAGAGGCACAGAGAGAGGGTGGGTGGGTGTTTAGGAGTTTAACGTCCTTTTCCCCCACATAAGGGTGATATCAAAGACGGGGCAACGAGAAAAAGGCCAGCACAAATATTTGGCCCCAGCGGCCAGAATTTGAACTCTCGGCCCAAGCATTGAAAGTCCAACGCTCTACCATTCGGCCACCCTGGCTCCCCAGAGAGAGAGAGAGAGAGAGACGTCAGTTCCGTGATCTAAACATTTGACGTCAGCCTCAGGCAGGTCGTCATACAGAGAGAGAGATAGATGACGTCAATTCCGTGAAGTAAACTTTCGACGTCAGCCTCTAGCACTGAGATCGTCTGAGGATGCTTGTTCATGTCTTGTGATTTCCCTGTTGGCTTTGTGACTTCTCCGACTGAATTATTTTTCACATGAAATCTTGAAGATCCAGAGGGCTGATGAAATGTCGGAAGCAGTGGCGATACTTGCAGATTTTGTCTGTGAACCAAACATTTGACGTCAGCCTCACGCTGCTCGTCTGACAGATGATACTTCTACATATCTTGTGATTTCCTTGTTGCTTTTGTGACTTCCGTGACTGAATTAATTTTTACATAAAATTTGGAAGATCTAGAGAGCTGATGAAACGTGGACTTAAGTGCCTTGGTTTGTACTTACGAAATTGCAAAATTGGAACTTTTTTGACCGGCGCTTCTCGCAGAAACGTGAAAAATGTGTTTATCTAAAAGCTCTGCTATTCTTAATACTAAAGCTATAATAGTGCAGCAGTTAATGTCATATGTGCAGTTGGCACAAGTGACAAAAATACCGGAATGATGAGTAATTTGAAGGAGTCTTTTCATAGATATTTGGCCTTATATGCAAACCACCCCTACCTCGGAAATATTTTCTTACACAAAACCTGTCAGAGCTACGGAGCTGTGCTACGAAAACAGGCAGTATAATTGGATGATCTTCCCAATTTCTGAAAATGAAGCCATTTGAACATTTTTTTCGAAAAAATTCGTAACATGACCGATTTTTAAAAATCGGCGATAACTCTTTTGAAAATGCAGTAGGCTAAAAATCGTGAAAAACAGGTCTGGAGAAGGTGAATTCCCATTTTATCTCAAAGTAAAAAGGCCTCCAACGAGGTGGTTTAGGAGATAGCCATCATTACATCCGTCCACACACACACACACACACACACCACACACACACACACGTCATTCCCGCCAAAAAGAACGCAGCAGCAAAGTGTGCACGTAAGGTGTCTATGACGCAGATTTCGTTACGTCACTGTGTGCGTGAAAGTAAGTATTGTGTGGAGAAACGTCACAGTCTTGTTTCGTATCACTGAAACTTGCTGCTGCGCGTAGCAAAATCTGCCCCGTCTCATAAAGTTGTTTCTCTATAGAGAAACAACTTAAAAACCGGAATATTGGAATTTGTTGGAATTTACTCTACACATGAGCCTTTGGCGGCTGGATTTTTGTGATGTGTGTGCGTGTGTGTGTGTGTGTGTGTGTGTGTGTGTGTGTGTGTGTGTGTGTGTGTGTGTGTGTGTGTGTGTGTGTGTGTGTGTGTGTGTGTTGCGCAGCGCAGTCTTCTGGTTGTTACGGCGCTTTCCATTGGTACAGTGGAAGAGGTGGTCAGTTGCAAGAGCTTCTGAAATGTAACCAGAACACGAGGGCACATGCTCCGGTACGAATTGTTATGTGATATCTAACATTGCATCACGTGGACACATGCACACATACAGCCTCACACAGGCTGGGCACTGAGTTAACAGAAGCCTCAACGCCAGCCGAAAAGCCTAGGGCCTGCCACAGCCATGTCAGCACGGCTGACTGGGGCAGCTTCGGGCCGTTGTGGATCTTGTTCGCACGGCAAACAGGCGCCAGCGTACCGTATTCAGAGCTGTAATCTTCATTAATATATAGTATTACGAGCGTTAAAGCACCCTCACAAGCACACCTGGTTTAAAAAAAAATAATAATAAAGGTTTTCTATGAAGCCTAGTAATCTTTGAATTAGAATCTGTAAAGGTGTGCGGTGCGACGTTTCTAATGACTGCCGTCATACGTCAGTGTTGCGCCAACAGTGGTCTGATTTTGCGTAGTTTTATTTGAAACAATCGTGGAATCATGAAATACTGTCTAGTCGCAGTGACAACATTAAATTCCGAAGGAAAATTTGACGGGTGGGTGGGTGTTTGGGGGTTTAACGTCCTTTTCCACCACATAGGGTGATATCAAAGACGGGGCAACGGTGAAAAAGCCAGCACAAATATTTGGCCCCAGCCGGGATACGAACTCACGACCCGGGCATTAGAAGTCCAACGCTCTACCATTTGACCACCCCGGCTCCCCGGAAAATTTGAAGACTCAAATAAAAGCAAGACCTACAGAAAAATGATCCCAAGCCCTAGTGCAGGCATAATTATCTTTGATGTCAGCTACGGACATAACATGCTCTCTCTCTCTCTCTCTCTCTCTCTCTCTCTCTCTCTCTCTCTCTCTCTTTACAGATTCTAATTCAAAGATTACTAGGCTTCATAGAAAACCTTTATTATTATTTTTTTTAAACCAGGTGTGCTTGTGAGGGTGCTTTAACGCTCGTAATACTATATATTAATGAAGATTACAGCTCTGAATACGGTACGCTGGCGCCTGTTTGCCGTGTTTGCTCTCTCTCTCTCTCTTGTAAATCTGAAAAGTTCTTCCAATTAAAAATAAAATCTAACCGTCAAAACCTCAAACTGCTAGGGGAAAAAAAAAAAAACAACCTGTTAAGCTCAAAATTAATCCCCACGCGAGATCCACACAGGAAGAGTCTCGGAAACTAACACGAAATCTGATACTGAAACGAAGTTGAATCTCATCCACACAGCACAACCGATGTTATACCTAAAGCTACATAGTATGCTGAATTTTCGTCCGTTGTTGTTGTTGTTGTTGTTCAGTGTTTGGCTTTAAGCGACACACGGCCTCCAAGGCATGTGTTTAGGCTTGCGTATACACCCCGTATCCACCTTATCAGACGCTTGATCTTGATTTACACCTAGGTGTTAAACGTCTCCGCCACAAGAGTGAATAGGGAATAGTGAGACTTAGTAGGGCTTCGTACGGAGAACTTCGCTGAGCAGCGTAACCCACTTGCATGTGAATTAGGCACGTTACGGGTACCATTAGCTAATCGCAGCGCGTTAGCAGCTCGCGGTCTCTGCCGTGTGAGCCTAATTTACATTTAAATGGGTTACGCTGCTCAACGAAGTCCTCCGTACGAAATCCTACTAAGTCTCACTAATATCACACACAATCATGTAATAACAGCTTATACTATAAGTTATACAGGGAATTCCCTTGAGGTCGACTTGGTGCCGCACAATGCTTATTAGCGGGAAAGTCCGGATGAGTCACGCGGGTGTGGGTGGGTGGGTGTTTGGGGGTTTAACGTCCTTTTCCACCACATCAGGTGATATCAAAGACGGGGAAACGATGAAAAAGCCAGCACAAATATTTGGCCCCAGCCGGGATCGAACTCACGACCCGAGCATTAGAAGTCCAACGCTCTACCATTCGACCACCCCGGCTCCCCGGATGAGTCACGCACTCATTGCATTGATCTGGTACCTACTGAAAGCGATTGACTGTGCTGTTGTCAATATGTACCTATCACGAAATTTTTTTGTCGTTGCTTCTCAGCACAACCGGTGACCACAGCGGCAAAAAAACAGCACAATAAAGCCGACAGAGGTTTATAATAATAATAATAATTTATTTTTAATAATAATAATTTATTTATATAGCGCTTAATCTATATGGAAGGTAGTTCTAAGCGCTTAGAGTACAGGTAAAGAGACAGATAGACGTGAAGGTTCAGGGCCAGGGCAACTGCATGTATGGTGCTTAATAAGGAGATGGAGAAAGACGGAGGGAGGTTAGACGGAGCTTTGAGATGAAAACAGGTAGGTTTTTAGATTTGGTTTGAGCGTTAAAATCGCAGTATTTCTGAGCTCCGGTGCTTTCGAAGACAGTGTACAAAAAAATACTTAATTCAAACACTACCAGTAAACCTGCACAATACAAAGCAGGCAACTGGTCGCTTTATATACGTGCGGCAGGCGTCGCAATAACGCCGCGGTGAAGGCAACTGGTCGCTTTATATACGTGCGGCAGGCGTCGCAATAACGCCGCGGTGAAGGCAACTGGTCGCTTTATATACGTGCGGCAGGCGTCGCAATAACGCCGCGGTGAAGGCAACTGGTCGCTTTATATACGTGCGGCAGGCGTCGCAATAACGCCGCGGTGAAGGCAACTGGTCGCTTTATATACGTGCGGCAGGCGTCGCAATAACGCCGCGGTGAAGGCAACTGGTCGCTTTATATACGTGCGGCAGGCGTCGCAATAACGCCGCGGTGAAGGCAACTGGTCGCTTTATATACGTGCGGCAGGCGTCGCAATAACGCCGCGGTGAAGGCAACTGGTCGCTTTATATACGTGCGGCAGGCGTCGCAATAACGCCGCGGTGAAGGCAACTGGTCGCTTTATATACGTGCGGCAGGCGTCGCAATAACGCCGCGGTGAAGGCAACTGGTCGCTTTATATACGTGCGGCAGGCGTCGCAATAACGCCGCGGTGAAGGCAACTGGTCGCTTTATATACGTGCGGCAGGCGTCGCAATAACGCCGCGGTGAAGAGAGCGGTAAAAGACTGGAAAAGGTGTTGCGCACAGTCCTACTGACATCCGTCAGTCAAGCGACCGATCACGGAATGCAATGTGTTTGCCATGACTGGCCAGCAAAGGCAACGCTTGCATACTGTGCCGGAAAGGGATCCCGATCGGTCGCTACTGCGGAAGTCGTGGTCACCACATTCACCTTTTGTCTGCTGCTAACTTTTTTCCGCACAGATTAAGTATCCGTCAAGACTGGACAAAATCGCCTCGCTGCATGAAATCAGGGACATTATAAGCTGCAGACAGCGGTATCACTTGCAGTGCTAAATTGTATGCTAAAGCACTTTGCCGGGCGGTGACACACACTAGATTCAGTTTAGCATTTCGCGGTGATATATGCTCAGTGTTAGCACTTTGCGGAGATATATGCTAAGGGTTAGCATTTTCGACTGGAACTGGTCCTTATTAATAACGCCTTGATGGCCAAATCGAATTTGAATACCACTTCAAAAAAACATGGAGGCATTCCGGGTCCGTTTAGCAGAGGGTCTTAGTAATTTAGTACTTAACTGAATCTTTAGCATTTTGGGAATTGTACAATCCTGAAATTCGAAAACTGACAATACACTTTGGCCAGTTTGGGGTCCATCTCCCACCACAGTTTTTTGTCTCTTTCCAAACGCTTCTGGGTCCTTAAAATTTCTGAATGTTAAAATGAAGTCCCTAGTGTATGCAAGTACGAACCAACCTCCTATTTCTGTCTCTGGTTTACTGCTGAAAGAACGTTTGTCATATGGTGAAAGTCGGAATCCAGCGTTGACTGTTAGTCGATACAGTTAGCTGGCGAAATGTTTGTTGTTGTTGTTCTTGTTGTTGTTGTTGTTGTGTGTGTGTGTGTGTGTGTGTGTGTGTGTGTGTGTGTGTGTGTGTGTGTGTGTGTGTGTGTGTGTGTGTGTGTGTGTGTGTGTGTGTGTGTGTCCCAACTCTTTTGCCAGTTCCAGTGGTGTTCCTCCCAGGTAATGGGTGGAATCCACGGAGGGATCGGAAGCTGGGGAAATTTTTATTATGCATGATGATGGAGATGAGGATGATGGTATCCTGATGCTTGGAGGTCCGTGTGGTTTGGGACTGCGGGACAGGGCTGCATTCCACGCTTCCTGTCATAAATATCCCGGCATTAACCAGGCCCGGGAACTACGACACCTGCGGTGCCGGCCGTGTAATCATCCACATCATAAGACGTGTCATACCACCCAAAGTTGCACCCGCGAAGTGGGTGAATCTCGGCTGTGTGGCAACAGCCTCCCCACTGGGCCCATAGCACACCCGCTCTGGGTAGGAGCCGACCTAGGTAGGAAAAATCCCGCTTGACTCGGCTGGGACTCGAACCCGGGTCTCCCGGTCCATGGTCCGAAGTGCTAACCACGACACTTTATATAATTATATACATCGCTTTATATAGGTAACGCGCGCAATGTATTAACGCCGCTTCGGCGGCACAAAAAGCTGGATCCAGTTGTCACGAACTTTTGCAAATCACAATCTGACCGATCGCAGAATGCAATGCGTTGCCATGTCTGCAGCAAGGCAACACTTGCATCCTGGACAGGGATCCCTCAAAGTTGCGGAGTTTGTGTTAAATAAAAATACCAGCTTTTTTGTCTGCTGTTACCTTTTTTTTCCACCAGACATCGACCCCCATATCACACGGGGGGACGTTTTCTTCCGAATAAACATCGAACATTTTTTTTCCCGTGTTATTCGCGTGACATACGGCAACATGTCTCTGCTGTAAGTTTTCCGGCTCATGTTCGAGCCGTGTCTGATGTATGTTCGGAATATAAAACGTCTCCAGTGTGACAAGAGCCTAAGTCACTGTGTGAAGTGCTGCTCCTGTCGCCCCATACAGTGAGATTGTTGTTGTTGTTGTTGTTGTTTTAATTTTCCTCAGTTACCACATGTCACACACGGTGGTGAGAAATCCGAGACGTGGATTTGCTTGCAACAACATGGGGTGTAACGTGGTGCTTCGAAGGAGTCCGACGGGACAGCGATGTACGATGAGAAAGTGTGTATGGCTGGCGAAATCTGACAAAATAGTTTTTCTACGAAAGAATGGACAATCCTGTTTTCTTTCAGGAGAAACAGTTTTCTCTGCAGAAAAAGGATAGTTTTCAGAAGAAACCTGGTTTTCTGCAGAAAAATGGCAAAGAAAAAACTGACTTCCTGCAGAAAAATGGAAATATCGGGGGTGGGGGGGTGGTTTTGTTTGTTGTTGTTGTTGTTGTCGTTTGTGGTTTTTGTTGTTGCTGCTGTTGTTGTTTTTTGTTTGTTTTTTGTTGTTGTTGTTGTTTCGTGTTTTATTTGTTTTCGTTGGGTTTTTAGGTTCTTGGTGGTGGTGGTGGTGTTGTCTGTTTCTGGGGGGGGGGGGGGGTTGTTTTGGTTTGGTTTTATTGGGTTATTTTGTTGTTGTTGTTGTTGTTGTTGTTGTTGTTGTTGTTGTTGTTGTTGTTGTTTTTGTTTGGGGGGGGAGAGGGGAGGGGGGTCAGAAAACGACTTTTCTAAAGAAAAAAGAGACTTTTGTGAAAAAACTTCTATTTTGTCATCACTCGGCTGTTTTTTCTGCAGAAAAGTCGAGGGTTTTTGATGTTGTTGTTGTTTTTGAGGAAAATTCAGTTTTCTGCGGAAATTTCAGTTTTCTGCAGAAAAAAATGCTATTTTGTCATTTCTGTTTTTCGTCCAATTTTCTTCAGTAACTACTAAGCCAATTGTTTCTTTTTTTCTGTGCGAAATTGTTTGGTTTTTTCCCTGCAGAAAATAAAATAATACTTATTTTATTGTGAAGAACAAAGTCTCCGTCGCGATGCCGTGGGCCCCGTGCATAAAGGTGTGCAAAGAGGCAATGATCGACGGTCGACCCCATAAGGGTGTGACTGGGCCTTTGTAAACCAGACGGTCGCGGGATCTGTCTCAAAACTGACACTGGGAAGACTTCAGAGCCGGCAATGGGGTGGAGCGCATATGGGCTTTTTTAAGCGCAGGGATACCATCCTGAGCTGAACTGAACGGAACTTTCAAAAAGATTTTAAAGGGCGACTGATAACTGATATTATAATAATATTCCACGGCTTCTACGGTTGATAGTATCATTGTTTACCTGTCCAGTCTACAGTTCATCCCGAAAAAATCTACCTCAAGCTTGAGGCAGCCTGTGTGCCATCCCTGACCCGTGCTGTCGGTGCACCAGAGAGCACGTGACTTTTCTCTGGAACTGTAGACTGTTTCAAACGGATTTAACCGTACCTGCAGTGCTTGCCGTCACCATGACATGATAACGTTAACGGCCGAAGCCATGTTACTCAGTACCAAAGACGTACTAGGTTAAGAAAGTATGACAAAATCATTTTCGAAGGCAAAAACTTCGGAAACAAGGTGTAACATTAACGGGCAGGGTGCTGTTTATTGGCTGTTTATGACCGCGCGTGTATGTGTAAACCACGGAAATATATAGCAGCGCCGAAAGGGTTAAGAGCGAATCAGTGTCATGGTGACCTGGCAGTAGCTAGGCGAGGAGCCAGCCTCTCGTGCAGTGTACATTACTGACGCTGTAGGTGGTGAGGTGGTGAGATGGTGGATGACGAAGTCAGTATAGGCACTGCTATAACGGGCACTCACGGCACACACACACACACACACACACACACACACACACACACACACACACACACACACACACACACACACCGGCACACACACACACACACAAACACACAAATCAAACACACACACACACACACACACACACACACACACACACACACACACACACACACACACAGAGGCAAACCAAACGCACACACACCGTCACACACACACACACACACACACACACACACACACACACACACACACACACACACACACAACTTGTACGTACACATACAATTGTACACGTATGTACACATGTACATACACTTGTGCACACACACACACACACACACACACACACACACACTCACACTTGTGTACACACACACACACACACACACACACACACACACACACACACACACACACACACACACACACCGATTTGTGGTGACGCGCCGGCGTGTGTCCCAATCACATAACAGGAGCACCCTAGCAAGACCTACCGTTAAAAGGTAAAACGAGCCAAGTGCTTATATACAATCAACGGTGCTTACGCCTTTTCACCCAACGACAGTAAACCCCTCAATCAGGCATCCGCGGTAGCCACTGAGCATTCACCGGATTACAAAACCCAGTGCCCCCTTGCAGGGCCTCAGGTACATCCGTACATGGGTGTGAGCTAAGGTCAGCGCCGATTCTCGCCTCCGCAACCCCGGCTCAACCCTTGACCCCAGGTCTGGGGTCAGTCATGCAGCGAGAGTACAGAGAGCCAAACAGAGAGAGGGAGAGAGAAAGAGAGCCGCGGGCTAGCACTTTCAACAGACAGATCAGCCCACGGGAAGTGGACATACTTTTCCTGATGCTACTTTTCTGCGCTATGCTACCGGTCAAAACAGAATTACTGGGCTTGTTCTGTTCTGTGTCAGCTTTTGCCTGTTCATGTATTTCTTCCCTAAATTGGATAAAGGGCGTAAGTACAATGTCAAACAAATGACACGTAAGCCCTTTTACAAAAATTAATCAGCGACGCTGGATTTGTGCCTGACAATGGCAGAAAACCGACTTCAGTTTGTTTTGCATTGCCAGAGGGTTTTAGTGCAGTGTTGGATTTAATATTGAATGTTTTATTTGATGTCAATGTACCTATACTATAGTCAGGACAGTGACTAGTAAAAGGCAAATTAATTGATTTTATGCCATGATCTTTCCGACTTCGTGGTTTTCTTTTTCAGTTTCAGAAAGCTGTTTATCTCTTGAGACGCTTTACTACTGACTCTGAGGTATAGATTGAGCACGTTCGCTAATCGTCTCTTTTCTGTCTGTCTTAATCCTCTACCGTCCAAGGTAGGTGATAGGGCTTACTGAGGTGCTAACTGAATCTATGGCGCTTGGCCGTTTCTACGACTGAAATCAGTGGCGGTAGGTTCAACGGACCTTTCAGAGAAATCTGCCGCGTAATTAAGAGCGTGTTAACCCTTTCCACACTGACAGTACCATCATTATGTCTGACATAAACCACATGAAAAATACTCAACGGTAACCAACGTAAATAGAAACGGTTTCTAAGGGAGCCATTGTATCTAGACCCCATATTTTAAACATACAAGTAAAATGTGAATTTCTGTCTGTAACGACTGCAGGAGCGCGACAAAGAGGGCTGAAATCTTGTTACGACTATTGAATTGATAAGATTTCGACTATTGAATTGAACTGAAAATACTTTATTCGATCATAAAAGGGAAATTGTTTTGCCCAAAACACATCACATAAGAAACATGACATAAAACTGACATAAGACCCACACGACATGGCAAGACTTACGAATTAATAACATAAAATCGACTATGCATAACTTAAGATAATCATTAATTTAACCTCACACACACATACACACACACACACACACACACACACACACACACACACACACACACACACACACACACACACATTGACACACACACACAATCTACTGCAGGGGGGAATGTGAAATAAATCATGTAAAAATCGCGTAAAAAGTCCATTAAACAGGGATACTGCACGTGGTAAAAAAAAAAAAGAATTTTTGTAACGCTGACTGAGTAGCACGAGTAGAATGAGTTAAAGCTTTCATCAGTGTAGCCACCACCCACCTCCTCCCGCCTCCCGCCTCCCCCTGACCGTCTCGCCCACCTCATCTCGCCCCAACATCTGTGCCCCCTTCGCCAAGACGCCCGTGCAATTATAAGCCTGACCACTGCACACACCCCCACGCCGATGGTCATAACAGCGGAACAGACACTAAGCCGAACCAACGGCCACAATTAAGGTGGCCTCTTTCATGGTTTCGCTGGTCAGTTCTCTGCAGGTTCAGAGAACCTTCAATCTTGATCACTAGTAAGAGCAATATCCAAGACGAACCAACGAGAAGATCTAAGCCAACACCGTTACCTTGTGTTCTCACTGTACATGTGAATGTCACTGTTTTCGTATGTCTGTAGTCTTGTGGAAAAATTCCAAAAAAGAAACAAAGAAAAACAAATGAAAACAAATATCTCGCGTTCAACCTGCATCGAGAAATACTAACAGCGAAAGCCTTGACTCACAGTAACAGTCTTAAATTTTCATTTCATTTTTGACACAGAGTCTGCTCCTCGAAACTAGACGAGAGTGCGCGGTACAGTTTCAAACGATTCGAGTTCATGCCGAACTTTTCTGTTAGCGCATAGCCTTTAGGAACTAAGTTCTGAAGCATGAAGCGAAACAAAGTTTGCAATACGACGCCGGTCACGCAACTATGGTGCCTGGCTTGGGCAGGAACGGACAGTATGGCTGGGACGTACGTATATCAGTGTCATGCCTGATGTGTGAAACTGCCTAACTCATGAAATCGGCAAGTGATCGCCTAACATGTCATATCGGTGATTTTGAACAGCTAGCTAATTCATGAAATAGGCAGCCACGCGTGATCAGGGTGTTGACAAGAGTTCACACACTTGTTTTTAACACAAGACCAAGTAAAAACAAAAATCTGATAAAAGTTGAAGTTTGGGACTCTCTGGACTAGAGGTCATGTTCAGGTAGATCAGTGGTGGTGATGTCCGATTTCTTTTGTTTGAAGTGTTGACTTTGCCAGATTCGTGAACTGGGCAGTTTTGTCTGAATCATGGAATAGAAGCCCCTGTTTCTACTCGCCAACCAGCATGAAATGAATTAAAGTGCCTAATTTGTGAACTTGGCAATTTCTCAAGATCAGTTTCACACTACAAGCAGTGTATGTGCTGTCTAGTCCACATGTTAGGCAATGTCACTTGCCTATTTCATGAAGTAGGCAATTTTACAAATTAGGCACGACACACTGATGCATTATATGACAGTAGCTGATGTGTGTTCTCAGACCTATCCGCCTCACACCAGGTATACACTCCTGCGGCGGAGGCCAGAGATGGTACAGACGGTGGATATCGCTCATAGCTGACCCCACACGGGAGGTCACTCGCCGCCTATCTGACCACTGCCAAAAATTGCTTCCACTTGTCTGCAGACCAGCCAAGCATGGGAAGGAGGCGGAGGGGTGGGGGGGGGGCAAGGTAAGTCAAGGTTCAGCCGAGGTCACGGCCTGCTGAAGACAATGGGAGGAGAGACAGAGTCTTACTGTAACAGGTTCATCATACAGCCAGGCTTGGGCAGCAAACACCAGGCCCATGTTATGGACGGCGCTCACTGATTCTGTCGTCCGATAACCCTTTCAGTGGTAAAGTGCAGCGATAATGTTGGCTTTGGTGGCTGTTTTTGATCGTGAAAGGGTTGAAAGCTGACTGACAAGAACTTGAAGCTAAGACTCGACCGTCATCATTACAGATGATAACACGGTGGGATGCTGGGTATTCGGCAGCTGGCATGAAACACATGAAGAGACTCGAAAAGAAAGGACAACGGTTTAGACAGATTAAAGAGACATCCTGCAGCTTTTTGGGGGGATTCACAGGGTGCGTGGGTGTTTGGGAGTTTTAACGTCCTTTTCCACCACATGCGGGTGACACCAAAGACGGGCAACGATGAAAAAGCCAGCACAAACATTTGGCTCCAGCCGGGATACGAACTCACGACCCGAGCATTAGAAGTCCAACGCTCTACCATTCGGCCATCCCGGCTTCCCTGGGGTTCACCGGCAGACCGATCTAGGCATATAACCGTGACAAGAACGTGATACCATTTAGAAACATAATAATAAAAAAAACCATAATAACCATTTTGGGACTGTCCGCGTTGCTAAGATATGAGCCAAAACGATACCCTGCGCCCGCGCCTGCCGCCTATTTCACTTTCAGGTCAGTGAAGAGACGAGTTTATGCAAAATAGATTACGGCCAAATCACAGTGACCGTCTCAGTGCAACTCGCATGTGGTCGCTGGCGACATTACAAGTGTACAATCCTGTGAAATACACTTTGGGATGACCACTTTACGCAATACAGTGGCAGCATATGTGCAAAACACGTTTATGACACGGTGGGGTCGGAGTTGCTCATCCTGCCAGATGCCGCTTTATATCATGTCCTTATATCATGTTGACTTGTCTTATTTCGCACTGATGACTCGAGATTTTGCGTGAGAACTCTCAAGTTCAGACGGTGTAATTAGGGTTTGCTGTTTGTACAACGTCGATGTGTAATAGAAGGTTGTGCGAGTGGTGGGGTGAACGGTGGTCTGATAGGTAGCGCGTCGGACTTCACCGCTGCGCCACTGAACGGCTGTTACGGTGACTGATGAAGCGCGGTGGGTTCGAGCCCAGGTGGAGCTTGTGATATGTGAAACCGGCTTTTCCTGGCCAACGGGCTGCTCATCGGGGGTTTATCTCCGGGTTATCTGGCTTTCTTCCCACAGCAAAAAAAAAATGGGATACGTATTGGGTGGCGCTGCACCGCGGCGACGCGCTTCCCCCAGAGGAAGTAGCCAAAATTTCCCGAAAGGGACAATGAAGTTTAAAAAAAAAAAAAACACCGCACAGATTGTAGCTGTAAGCATGTATGTACATACATATATATCTGTATCTGTCACGACTGACCAAAACGCTGACAGTCCAGCGCTCAACTTACTGATGTAACTCGGTAACAACGTGTGCCCTCGGCTCCCCAACTGCATGCGATGTCTAAAAGTCCGGGTCACTGAAGTGAGGAGAACGGAAAGTGGAAGCCGGGAAGAGAAACTGCTGACCTTTAGCACACCTGACACAGGTAAGCGGTGCTACTGGGGTCAGAGGATCAGTTAATGGGTCTGCTGACTCGGTGCCATCAGTAATGGCGACTCTGGGGTTTCTTGTGTCAGCACCTATCGCTGGACGCATCATCTTCGTTGACGTGTCCTGCGTAAAAGAGGGCGTGGGGGTGGGGGGGGGGAGGGGAGGAGTGGAGGTAGAGGGAAGGATGGAGTCTCAGTTGGTAAAGTACAGGGCCTGTATGTAAAACTCGAGGTTAATTTAACCCACGGCTACAGGCCTAACCCAGACTAGGACAAAAGAAACCCCAAAACAAAATTGAATTTAAAAAAAAATGAAGCGAAAAAAGAAAGACAAAACTCCTTCTATAACGGCATAGGCACTTTGCTGGAATGGACCCGCTTCCTGATTTAAAACAAAAAACAACAGAAAATTTAACCCTTGAGCTAGTTTAGTTCAAGGTTAGACTTTAACCCGGGGCTAAACTCCCTAACCCCGACTTTTACATGCGGGCCCTGCACACGTATTTGGAAAGACGTCTTTATGTTATCCATCTGCCTGCTTTGTCTGTCACTTTGAGGCTCTGGGTGCGACTGACTGAGGTTCAGGAGTCCACTAACAGACGTGTATTGAGTGACTAGTAGAAGGCATCCTGTATGCTTAGCGTTTCTCATATATATATATGTTTACGTATATGTATATTTGCAAAGCTCCAACTTCTGGCTACAGTTGCCTACCTTAGAATCTAGACCTAGGTAAATTCAAGGATAAGCTCGCTGACATTCTGTCCAAAAATTATATATATATATATATATATATATATATATATATATATATATATATATATATATATATATGTGTGTGTGTGTGTGTGTGTGTGTGTGTGTTTGATAACATGCATGACTGAAAACATAATCCTGCATGTATGCCTGTCGACTACAGTTGCATCATGTTCCAGCATGTAGTATGCATGTTAAGCATGTAAGCAAATATGTCTATGTCTATATGTCTGACGTACATGTATGTATGTATGTATGTGTATGTATATGTATGTATACATGTATGTATGTATGTAAAATAATCTGTAATTTAAAAAAAAAAAGTAATGAAAAAAAAACAAAAAAAACCAGACGTGTATTGTTTCAGCAACTTTTCTTGTTACTGAACGTCAGTATTGTATACGTAGAACTTAAAATTTGTTGGGGTTTCTTTTCTATTGTTTGTTTGTTTGTTTGTTTTTTTCTTTGTACGTGCTAAGGACATGTTGACTTTCATTAATTGTTATTATTTTTCTCTCTCGACTGCTGCTTTGGTTTCTTTCTGTTGAGTTGGATTTATTATTCTTTATATTATCATTTACCATCACCTATCATTTCTTTTCTCCACAGACAGAATATATGTGAGGAAATCTATCTGAGAACGATAATTCAAGACAGCAAAATGATAGTGGCATAGAATGGGTTAACTCACCTCTTCCACAAGTGCTCTGGCCGAGAGTTCCACGCCACGGGACAAATGTCGTTACAGTACATGACGTCACTCACTGTCCTCCCGCGTCATCACAAACGTATCCAGCAACTGTGGAGCAGAGTAGGAAAAGAAATGTGACGTCTCTGACAAACTTTTTGTTGTTTGTTTGTTTGTTTGTTTGTTTGTTTGTTTGTTTGTTTGTTTGTTGCTGTTTTGTGTTTTGTTTTGTTTGGGGAGGTGTTTGTATTGTTTTTGTTTTGTTTTTGTTTTGTTTGGTCTTATTTTTTGTTTTTGTTTTTTTCGGCGGGGAGTGGGGATGAAAAATTACAAACTCAAAATCAAGACGTTTTTATTTTTTATTTCATAACAAAATACGTACGAGTAATTTATCTACGATTGTGTGTGTGTGTGTGTGTGTGTGTGTGTGTGTGTGTGTGTGTGTGTGTGTGTGTGTGTGTGTGTTCACATGGACGGCATATTTTGGCATTCGTTTGTTATTTGTATTAATTTTTCTCTACGTTTTGGGGTTTTCGTTCTAACATCTAGCAACGGTTACGTACAAGGACATTTGTATGTTGTTGTATTTTTTTTTTTTTTTTAGCCTGCCTCTTTATTTTACCTAGCAAAGAAGGAGTTGTTGTTCTTGTTGTTGTTGTTGTTGTTGTTGTTTATTTTTTAGTCAGCTTTTTGCTGTTTTGTTTTCGTCGTGTGTTTTCTCTCTCTCTCTCTCTCTCTCTCTCTCTCTCTCTCTCTCTCTCTCTCTCTCTGTTGTTCTTTTTTTAACGTCAACCGATTCTCACCCGATCTGCGGCGGAGTCCTGTGGCAGCGTACTTGTCACGACCCTGCGCTGTGACACTGGCTTCCGGTAGGCACGTGGCACTGTCACACGCTGGCACGTCACTCCACTCCAGGTGGAGGGAAATGCCTCTCCTGCACTGCCGGCCCCATCGAAGCCAAAACGCGATCCACGGTCTTTTCCACAAGAATCGGTTGCCTCTCGATAACACTTTGCAAAAAAGTTGAAGAATACTTGAAACAGTGGATAAGACGAACTCTGTCTCTCACAAACGAAACTATGTAAAAAGTTGGAAAATTCTTGCAACAGTGAACAGGGCGAAGTTTGTCTCTCACAAGGACACTTTGAAAAGTTGGAAAATCCCAGAGTTTGCAAGACGAACTTTGCCTCTCACGGACACGTTTGAAAAAGCTGGAGATTTCTTGGCCACAGTGAACAGGATGAAACACTCAGTTGGAAACACCACCAATTTGTATCGCGCGCCTTTGATAGCTGGAATTCTAGAAATCTCCAGAAATCGTTCAGACAGGTGTACTGCAGTGTTACATTACTGCATAGAGTAATTTTCACTTCGATTTTTTTTTAACAAGAACAGGACCAGGGACCAAAATGTTAAGGCTTCTGTCCTATCCACCTCTCTGCAAAAGGTCTTACGCAGCTTTTGTAAGAGCTATCACAATTTAGCACTTCTGTCCTAACCACCAAAGACTTCTAAACGTCTCACACTGCTCTCCTAAACAGCCACAAGTAAGGGAACCTGTCAGTGTCACAATATATAAATACAATTTTTCCAAAACGAGAGAAATATCACAGTGACATAGCACAGTATTTCTTCCTCTCTCTCTCTTCGACAGAAATCGGCAGTGTTCACACGTGTTAGTGGTGGTGCTTAGGCGTGTTTAGACAATGGCTAATACGCTGACAAAAACGGCACCTCCTGGTAATAAAAGTCTGGCAGGCACGAAGTCCCGTGTTTTAGCACCAGCTTCACAAAGCAGTCGTCGTTAGATGTAATCCGGAGTGTGAGCGGAAAACTTTGACGATAGTCCAAGACGCAAGAACCCGCGTGCAGCCGATTGGTAACACCTAGAAACGAAAAGTCACAGAAAAACAGAGCAATCAATTAGTAACAATTCACAAATACAGTATAATTATGTGGGTGGGTGTTTCAGGGGTTAACGTCCTTTTTCCATCACACATGGGTGATATCAAAGACGGAGCAACGTGAAAAAGGCCAGCACAAATATTTGGCCGAAGCCGGGATTGGAACTCACGAACCGAACATTGAAAGTTTATCCCACTATCGCTCGACTATCCCAGCTCCCCCCAAAAAATACAAAACACAGAATAAAAGAGGAGGTTTTCGGGGGGGGGGGGGGGTTCAAACAATCTAAAAAGGGACACGAGTTAAAGTATCGAAGCTCACAGTTAAAACTGAGCTGCTAACGATGACAAAAGTATGATTTCCCTATGGCTAAAGCGTCTTGTTACGGTTCCAACGTGCATTATTTTTTTAAATAAATAATGAAAAACACTTGTCTATCTGGACGCTGTTCACAGCACAGTGCCACGGGAGTCCGTTCCTGTGTTTCACTGATGAATCCTCAAACGAATATCATTAATCAGTAATTGTTTCAGTTTTACGTTAAATAATGTAGTACTGGTAGACGTCAAAGCTAGTAGGTCAAAGACTCACGACAGTTCTCACGTGCAAAATCTGTAAGTCTGTGCATTTGTCTGCCTTGCGCAGTGCTGTCTACATACTTGTGATCTTCCGTACACTATGGTTATTATCCTATAATACTTTACGTAACACAGCGGTCCAAAGAATCGCAACCTAACAAAGTCGCAAAATCAGAAATCCTGTGTCCACCTCGCGCTTCTCTCCCATAAGCCTTCACTGAGTTTATGCTGGTGATCCTCAAAACACTATCACTTCCACACACACAGTTAAAGTATAAGTTTAAGTAAACATAGGACACTCTTGAAAGCCAGTTAGCACGTGTGGGGGGGGGGGGAACAAAACGGACGGGCGTTTTTCTGGTGCTATGTCGCTCTCCAAATCATTGCACCGTCAATAAGCGGGTTCCCATGCCATAGCACCGCGTGTTTCCAAACTCAAAACGCCACAGCACCGGAAAAACGCTTTGGATTTTCAGTTGCCGGTTAGAACGATTGAAAGGGACTGATTACCAATCAGGGCCCGTATGTAAAACTCGAGGTTAATTTAACCCAAGGCTACGGGCCTAACCCAGACTAGGACAAAAGCAAAATTATATACAAAAGGAAGCGAAGAAAGAAAGAAAGAAAAAACTTCTATAACGGCTTAGGCACCTTGCTGGAATAGGTCCGCTTCTTGATTTATAACAACAACAAAAAACAGAAAATGTATCCCTACAGCTAGTTTAGTTCGAGGTTAGGCTCTAACCCGGGGCTAAAAGCCCTAACCTCGACTATTACATACGGGCCCAGGAACCGACTTGTAGGCAAATACTTCACTACAATCTACAGATGTGTATATGCCCATGTTTTAAAATAACGGCTTTAAAATGAGAGCAAATGTCGCCGAAACTTTTGAAGCGGTGCAGCAACGGGAAAAGGGAGTCCGCTTTGAGTAATCCAAAGAACCACAACGCTTCCCACATGCTTAATCAGAAGACAGAGTCCGATTAACAAAGTTCTTGCCATAAGCCTACAGAGACCGTGGAAAGTCTACCCGTGGTACTGCTGCAGCCCACTGTTGTTCCTTAAAACACACAAACACAACACACAAACCATTCCCCTAACAATGTTAAATCACTTAGTACCCTCGTCACAGCCAGAAGTCCAAAGAATCCGAACGTTTCTCACGTGCACAATAACTAAGCCTGTGTCTCTACCTGCTAGACTAAGTGCAGTGCTTGCCGTGCGTCAGTACACTGTGAGGTAGGTCCGCCGAGAACTGTGCAGCAACTGAAGTAACGCCTCTACGGTAGTTTGTCATCCAAAACAGAGAGCCTGTCGAAAGAGGGGAGCGTTGTAACGAAGTGCACAATTGCGCCCAGACCTGCAAACCTTACTCAGGTAGTGCGGTATCCTTGGAGCCAAAAAAAAAAAAAAAAAACAGGAGAGAAGAAGCCTAAACCACTCTCAGACTTCTGTGGTTTTAGAATCGTAAAGCGTGCTTTTAGGCTCATGACACACAGGAGACGTTTTTGTTTGAACAAACATGGAAAACAGCTCATAACACGCTCTCGAAAAATTAGGGCAAAGGCGTGTTGTAGCCGCATGTCACACGAGAAACACTGACGGAGACAACACCATGTTCGCTGTTTGTTCGGACTAAAACCACTCCCGTGCGACATGAGCTTTACTGTGTGTGTATTCTGTGGCGACTGACACATGATAAGTGACTTGAATGAGAACATTGTCGTCTTCTATTTGGAACTAAAGACAGGAAGGTGATTTGAGCTGTATCATTGTAACTTGCCTGAACAAACAAACTAACAAAAAGACAAGAAGCTGGTTGCACGTTCGACAGACACGCGTAAAATTCACTTCGATCTTGCAGTCTTCATACTGCACACAATACTAAACTAAATAAAAAGAAAAAGACCTAAGTCATTTGAAAAAAATGAAAGCGCTGACAGTCCTGTGAAAATAAACTAGGCAACAAGGTCTCCCTTTTAATAACCACTTGAATCCTGCAAAAAAATTTCATTGGAGTCCACGTCTTCTGTTTGTCAATGAAATCCAAATCTACTCAGCTGTCACACGTAATTAATAGAACTGCGATAGTGGTTTTGCGGACAAAGCCGACCGTCACAATCCTGTGAAAACATTCATCAAACGGCTCGACGAAAGTAGCACTGCTATACACATACTGCCAATGACAACAAACCCAACTGTCTCAGTCATGTGAACACTGTCACTGAAGACCACGTGTTTTGTCTGTCAATGAAATCATTCTGCATCTAATGTTGACATAAAGCATAATAATAATAAATAATAACAATAGATAGTTTTTATAGAGCGCTGCTCTCCAAATACCAAGGACTCGCTGCGCTTAAAGCCTAAGATGAAAGTATGGGGGAAGACACTGAGGTTGTGTCGACCTCTGAAAAAGTCCCTGTAGTAGTAATAGTATCTTTATTACTGAAGGGCTTCCAGTCCCGTAAGTAAGTTCACGGGTACAGGCATACAATAAAATGCAGAAAATACAAGCATTACTGTGACAGCTGTTTGCTGCGACGTTCTAGACCGTAATGTATATACCTTGCCAGATTAAACAAACATGTATTGTTTTCATATAATAGACGTAAGGTATTATAAGATGGGTACTTATAATATTTCAGTGGAATAAATCTACTTCTAAGATCGTTAAGTGCTGTGCAAGTAAAAAGGAAATGCATTTCATCTTCCAAACGGTGATTACAGAGTGGGCAATTTAGTAGTTGTTCGCCAGATGAATATCTTAACTTGTGTAGTTTTATATCAGAGATGCCTAGTCTAAACTTAATCAGTTTGTCACGTAAACTTTTACTTGAGACCCATTCAAAATAAGGTTCTAAACATGGCGACAGTTTGAAAGTTCTATAAACGTTAAATCTATCACTGCAGTTTATGTTGTTATGCCAGTCTTGCCAGAAACAATCAATCAGTCGTTGTCTGTATACCCTTAAAAACGAAGTAATGTTTTCTACACCATGATTCAGCCAAACAAAGCCAAAACCGTACCTGTGTAATGCATCACTGACATCCGTTACCCAACAGCGGGTTCCACTATCATGCAAATGATACAACCTCACTTACGCCTTGTGTGGAAGTCTGTCTACATTCATCCTTGTAAGGCGTAACCAATACTTGATACAGTTAACATTTGCTCTGATGTACAGAGGATATCTACCTGTTTCTGAATAAACCATAGTATTCGGGGTCCTAGGGCTAACATTTAACAGTTTTGTTTAGTGCGAACAAGTGCACGCTTTCCGTAGAGCCGTACAAGTGTAACCCCCAAATTTCCGAAGCATATAACAGTATAGGACTAATCTGAGAATCAAACAATTTAAAGAAAATAGATGGTGAAGTGTCTCCAAGCTTCCACATAATTCTAAATATTCCCTGTAGTCCCTGTGCACTGCTGACAGAAAATTAACAGCCTGTGAAATCTGTCCATGTCATCAATTGCTGACCTAACATTACCAGCACTGCTGTACTAATCTGCTGATTAATGTTGATGTCAAACCGGACTTCTCAGTCCTGTGGAAACGGTCACTGAAAATCCACACACATGGATGACGAGAACATTAACGGCATTACTAAAATAGCGTTGACACCAAGGCGGCCGTCAATGCCCATAATGATAATCCTGTGAAAAGTCCATAAGGTTTGACGTAATATTATGAGCACTGCTATATTAATCTGCTGATTAATGTTGATGTCAAACCGGATCTCTCAATCCTGTGAAAACGGTCACTGAAAATCCATATACACTGATGACAATTAACGGCACTGCTAAAATAGCGTGGACACCAAGGCGGCCGTCAATACCCATAATGATAATCCTGTGAAAACTGTCCCTGAAGTCCACATCAAGTGTTGACGTAATATTATGAGCAGTGCTATACCAATCTGCTGATCAATCATTTTGATGTCAAACCGGACCTCTCAGTCCTGTGAAAACGGTCACTGAAAGTCCACACACACTGATGATAAGAAAGCTGCTAAGCTTTGTTGACAACAAAGCGGCCGTCATAATCCAGCGACAACTGTCCCTGAAGTCCACGTCTAGTGCTGAAGTAGCATTACAGTTCTACTATACTAGTCCCCTGTGAAAACGATCACTGAAAATCCACATTCAGTGCTGACATCAGAATTAATAGCATTGCTAAACTATTAGTGACATCAAGGCGGTCATCATAATTCTATGAAAGCTGTTACTGTAATCCACATATACTGCTGACAGAACATTAACAGCCCTGCTAAGCTACGGCTGACAACTAGCATGCCGTCTCAATCCCGTGAAAACTGCCACTGTAATCCACATGCACTGCTCACAGAAAAATTAATTAATAGTACTTCTGAACTACTGTTGACAACTAGCCAGCCGTCTCAATCCTGTGAAAACTGCCACTGTAATCCACGTGCACTACTCACAGCAAATTAACAGCATAGCTAAACTAGTGTTGACAACAAACTCGCGTGTCTCAATCCAGTGAAAACTGCCACTGTAATCCACATGCACTACTCACAGCAAATTAACGGCACAGCTAAACTAGTATTGACAACAAACTCGCGCCGTCTAAATCCCGTGAAAACTGCCACTGTAATCCACATGCACTACTCACAGCAAATTAACAGCACAGCTAAACCAGTTTTGACAACAAACTCGCGCCGTCTCAATCCTGTGAAAACTGCCACTGTAATCCACATGCACTACTCACAGCAAATTAACAACACAGCTAAAATAGAATTGACAACAAACTCGCGTGTCTCAATCCTGTGAAAACTGCCACTATAATCCACATGCACTACTCACAGCAAATTAACGGCACAGCTAAACTACTAAAACTAGTATTGACAACAAACTCGCGCCGTCTAAATCCCGTGAAAACTGCCACTGTAATCCACATGCACTACTCACAGCAAATTAACAGCACAGCTAAACTAGTGTTGACAACAAACTCGGGCCGTCTCAATCCTGTGTTCACATCGTCTGAAGCGGGAGGGAGGGCAGGGTGCAGTCATGCAGTGAACTATAAATTCTGGCACTTGTGGCCCTGAGAAACATATGTGCCCCGTCTAGACTTCTCCTGAAAAGTAGAAGCGTATGTGGCTCTTACTGTAGTTAACCCTGGAAACGGTGTAATTCCGTAAAACTCATTGATGCCGATTTCATTATCGATTGCGCGTGTCAGTCCCAGGAAGTTTTAACTGTTTTTATATATGTGTTTTGAGTAGTTTTGAAAGAAAGGATTGTTTTTGTCCGGTTTCGCTTTTTTTTTTTTTTTTGTTCGTTTATTTGTTGTTGTTGTTTTGTTTTTCGTTGTTTTTTTCTTTGGTTTGTTTTGTCGTTGGGTTTTTTGTTGTTGGTTTGTTGTTGTTGGGGGGGGGGGGGGGTGTTTGTGTTGTTGTTGTTGTTGTTGTTGTTGTTGTTTCTAAATTTCCGGTTTGTTGGGTTTTTGTTGGGTATTTTTTGTTTGTTTGTTTGTTTTTGTTTTTTGTTATTGTTCTTTGGTGTTGATGTTGTATTTTTTTGTTTGGTTTGGGTTTTTGTTGGTTTTGTTGGTTTTGTTGTTGTTTTTGTTTGTTTGTTTGTTTGTTTGCTCTTTAGGTTTGGTTTGGTTTTGGGGTGTTGTTTTTGTTTGTTTCGCTTTTTGCTTTGTTTTTGTGTGGGTTTTTTGTTTTGTTTTGTTTTTGTTTTTTGCTTTGGTTTTGGTTTTTTGGTTGTTGTCGGGTTTTTTGTTTGTTTGTTTTTTGTTTGTTTGTTTTTTTGTTTTGTTGGGGTTTTTTTTGGTTTGTTTGGATTTTTTGTTTTTTGTTTTGATTTTTTTTAGTTGTTGTTTGTTTTGTTTTTTGGGGTGTTTTTTTATTTTCTTTTGTTTTTTCGTTTATTTTTGTCTGTTTGTTTGATTTTGTTGTTGTTTGTTGTTTCGGTTTTTTGTTTTGTTTTTGCGAGTTGGTTTTTATTCGGGGGGGAGGGGGAGGAGGGAGGGAGGGGTGTTTTGTTTGTCTCTTGTTCTTGTTTGTTGTTCTGTTTTTAAGGGTCAGGGGTTGCACTGATTTCTTGGTATTTTTTTTTAATTTTGTTGTTGTTTGGGGGGGGGGGGGGTCGGGGTTGGGGGAGGCATGTCATATTTTTACCGACACACAAATTTTTTTTTTTTGCTGAAGTTTCTTTTTTCAGTTTGTTATTTTGTGAATTCATGGTCATTTTTATGTACGTTAAAGAAAACTCACACTAACAAATTTACAGTCTGCTTCAGGCTAGGTACAACAAACCTACTGATACTGGCATCGGTAGGTCCGCGGGCGGACGATCTGCCGACCGGCCGAAATTCCTGCCCATCTCAGTCATGCGCTTACGGATCAAAGGGCCGAAGCCATTGCACATTTCGTACCGCGCATGAGTATCCCGCGTTTTTGACTCTTTTTCGGTTTGCCCTGTATGCGAAACTCAGGCAAGATTAACGGTTCCTTGACGGCTGTCACTGCAGCAAACACTAGTATAATCAAAGTGCAACACTCCCACTAAGCCACAAAATCCATGCAGACATGACTTAATTGTGATTTTTTTTAAACTGAGGCCACTGGTGCACAACTCCAAATTTACTTGGTGGGAGTTTGAGTTCACTATCTGTGCAGTCCCCAAGGATTTAAGCCTAAGTGGAATCGCGACTGATCTTATACAACGGTGTCGCTTTCCAAGCACAACCCCATGGTGTACTCCGTGCCATGAACCTTTTACCGTTGAACACTTTTGGGTTTCTTGTACGGATCTCGCAGAGATCCGTGATAAGCATTACTGTGTTTCATCACTGAAAATGTTGTTCCGGGATATCCCCCCCCCCCCCCCGACAATATCTTCGAGTTCTTGAAAGAGTCCAACTTGTTTTATAAAATCTAGTGTCTCATACAATATGGACTTTTTTTGACCAGCTAGCTTCGAGATTTTTGATAAACATGTTTATCTCATTTGGACCTGACAGTTTTGTTTGTTTTTTTTATATATTTACATCTTGTTTTACGGAATAGCTTTTTACCCTTTTAACGACCTGGCAGAGGCAAACTTTTACTTAGCCGCGAATTAGTCTTAGTCTTTGTTGCTTGCGCGGCGTTAAGCCCTAAATAACTAACCAACTATTCCAAGCACAACAAATCCGCGATTTTATGGCCAATCCACACGACAACATTGGAGGTGGTGTGGCAAATGTCAACGCTGAGATAATTGTTCTCAGTCATTCCTGCCCCCCCCCCCCCCACACACACACACACTTCCCACCCCCACCCCCACCCCCACCCCCCCTTCCGGGATTTATCTTTTCCAGTGGTGTCGCTTACCAGCAGAACACAACTGCGAGTTTATAATCAATGCACAGCATAAGATTAAATTTTGGTGTGACCTGACAATTGTCAACGCTGACATAACCGTTCTCAGTTATCACCCCTTCTTTCCCCCCTCCCCCCCCCCCCGCCTTTTACACACCATAAGATTACATTTTAGTGTGATCTGACAATTGTCAACACTGACAAAACTGTTCTCAGTTCCCAGCAGAACACAACTGCAGTTTCATAATCAATGCACAGCATAAGATTAACTTTTGGTGTGATCTGACAATTGTCAACGCTGACATAATCGTTTTCACTTGTCACCCCTTCTCCCCCCCCCCCCCCCCCACACACACACTCTAACATTAAATTTTTTGTGTGATCTAACAATTGTCAACACTGACATAACTGTTCTCAGTCTTAACCCCCCCCCCCCCACACACACACACCACAATAATTGGTGTGAGATGACAATTGTCGACGCTGACACACTAATAGCTCTGCGTGAACACCCCTTCTCCCTCCCCCTCCTACCAACCCCCCACCCCCATCCCCCGATACGTGTGGCATCGGGTAAGGTGCGTCCTTCCAAACGTTTCCTTTTAATCTTATCTCAGTCAGGTATGACAGTCAGTGGTGTTTGCAGAGTGTGTGCACCAGCTTACAACCCATTAGCGTAAACATGCCAAGACTTTCTTTTTCCCCCCTCCACATCTTTCTTGGTGGCAGCCCAAACCATCTGCAGCCGGCAAAACTGCACAAGTTCTTGTTGTGTCCACTTACTACAAGGAGTTCTGGTCCGGGATAGGGAGCGCGATAGTCGAGCGGTAGAGCGTCGGACTTCCAATGCTCGGGTCGTGAGTTCGAATCCCGGCTTGGGCTGAATATTTGTGCTGGCCTTTTTCTCGTTGCCCTGTCTTTTTGTATCACACATATGTTGTGGAAAATGTCGTGAAACAATCAGACACGGACCCGTTTTTTTTTTTTTAATGTGGACTGGAAAACAAGCATACCACGTATTCCGCAGGAGGGTGGATGGGTGGGTGTTCGGGAGTTTAACGTCCTTTTCCACCACATACGGGTGATATCAAAGACGGGGCAACGATGACAAAGCCAGCACAAATATTTGGCCCCAGCCGGGATACGAACTCACGACCCGAGCATGAGAAGTCCAACGCTCTACAATTCGGCCACCCCGGCTCCCCCACGTATGCAGGAAAAAGACCAAACAAAAGGATGTGGATCTGTACAAACGGCGACTCGCGTCTCAGAGGCGGAGTGGTAAAAATGTTAGATCCTGCCGTACATATTAATTAAGAATTTTTAAGTGAGGCCACTGGTGCGAAACCTCGTCGGCCCAAACTTACTCGGTAAGAATTGAGTTAACGTCTTCTCCGCAAAATACGAGTGATATCAAAGACGGGGCATCGAGTAAAATACAGTCAGCACTAATACTGATTTGGCCTCGGCCGCTGGAATTCGAGCATTCGGCTATCCCGGATTCCCAATTCCCCTAGGGGGCGTAGCCTGAATTTACCATCCTGCTGGGACAAACAATACACGAGTACCAACACCAATAAGCGAGGCACAGCAGACTCTATCTATATCCACTGTGTGTTAAAGAGTTTTTGGCACAACTGCTGGTTGCTGGGTCAATGAGGAGTCACTGCAGGGCAGTGGTTCCTTGGGATGCCTGTGTCACTACCAGTAAACGTCACGGAACTTACACTAGCCTGAACCACCTGTACGCACTAACTGTTGGCTCGGTCAGTCGTGCGACAAATATCTAAAAAAAAAAAAAAAAAAAAAGCGAGAAGCATGGTTCTGCATCCTGTCTTTTTCTCTCCATTGATTCTTCTGGTGAAGCTTCAGCGCAGTGGAAACCGGACATTCAGCTTACCACTGCTGAGTCGCGTCACTGAGGTACCTGGCCAAAGCTTCATACCTAGCACTGTAGTACTATGTCGTCCATTTATCCCAGGACAGCGCAGGAGCCCTGAATGCGTTATAAGTATAACGTATAGCTGTGGATATCGCGCGTTCTCTGTAACGCTAGGGTCAAACGTGCAACAGGTCACCCAAGGGCGTACAGGAAGTGACAGTACTTGAACACAATGTCCTTTGAGGACTGACATCAGGTCATCCAGGGATCCAGCGGCAGCATGACGAATGACGGTCAGGTGTGCCCAACTACAGGGAAGGGGCGCGACTCTGTTGCAGACCCTGGACTCACTTTTTGCTCTGTGACAGAGCATCATGTGAGGCCAAAGAAGATTTTCTGTTTTTAGAGCATCTCTTAAACAGACAATAAAGTATTTTGAATTGAATTGAATTGAATTGAATTGAATTGAATTGAAATGAATTGAATTGAATTGAATTGAACTGAACTGAACTGAACTGAACTGAATTGAACTGAATTGAATTGAATTGAATACAGTGAAACACATCATGTCATCCAGATACAGGTTCATCGTCCACGTGGTCCGCTTGTTCCGTCAGTGACTGGCCTAATAGACCAAGTCAACCCCGGACACTGCCATGAGTGTCCGAATAACCAGGCATACCGCCACTTTCCAGCACACACCCGGACGTACAAGCCCTACAGGCCTACCTAAACACACAGACAGGGAAATCCCAGGGTACAGAACAAATACAAACGCAATATTCGCTGAGGACGGACGTCCCAAGACTGACTGACATCTGTAGAGGAAACAAAAGCGCAAAGACTTTTGAGGACACACTGAAATCAAACCGCTGTACAGCGTGACATCCATGTACAGTACTTGCTTACATGGTATGGTATGGTATGGTATGGTATGGTATGGTATGGTATGGTATGGTATGGTATGGTAGACCTCACCTACTTCATCCAAATCCATCTCTCCTGAAATGCTCATGGCGCCGCAAGGCTAGAGAACGAGGCAGTGAAAGCCTGCCGCCGGCTAAGCGCTACTTTATGTGCAAACCTTCACCCTCCTATTCACTGGTGCGTGCGACAGTATTTCTGTTTAACACTCCATCGGCCACCACCTACTCTTCTTCGAAAGATGAACATGGGATTTTTAGCGTGCACATTCTATATTTGTGCTTGCGTGTGTACATGAGGGCGTGACAGGCACTGCCGTAAATGAGTCTGCACTTGATTTTGACTCGATTTGGAATGAAAAACTCCAACCAAATTTCTGTCCACCAGGGATCGAATCACACAGCATAGGATCCGAAGTCGGATACCTGAACCACTAGACCAAATCCCGTGTCCCGTGTCACACTGTAGATCAGGTCATCGATGCCACCAAGACGCAGTGTCCCCGAGGTCCGCTTTGCCCATCAGTGCGCCTACAGAAACTGACTGATTGACCTCGTACAGGCCTACAGGCCTTTCCTACACTGACACTTACAGACAGGTCAGCTTCGGACACACAAGAACTTGAATAACTTGAAAACACAATATTTCTGAATGAACATCCTAGAACTGACAGAGGAATTTTTTTTTTTAACAAAAATGAGTCCAAATCAAGCTGCTGTGATGAACACCAGCACACGTGTGCGGCTTATTAACATCACAGTAAATCATGTCATCCACTGAGAAAGCCTCCGTGTCCATGTGGGTCGATTCAGTCTCCCACCAGCCAGCAAAGCCAGACTGACTGACTGGCCTCGGAAAACTAAGTCAGTCACACACGTGATTAAGTGGATGTCCGAGCAGCCACGTGCTAGTACTGGTACCGACGTACTAACACTCCCAGTACCTACACACAGACTGTCATCTGGTCATCCCAGGACACTGAGCAAATAAACACACAATATTCCTTAACGGGACAGTCATCGTAACACTGATTGCAAGATGCACCTGCAGAGGAATCGAAAAAGCAATGTCCTTTGAGGACTCAAACACTGCCATGACAATCAAACTGCGTTAGTGGACACTGGTATACTTGTCAGTACTTACATCGTAGATAATGTCATCCAGATACACCCTCAACGTCGACGTAGTCCACTTCTTCCATCACTGATCGTACCAGCAGAGGCTGCATGACCTCAGAAGACTAACTCAGCTCAGGACACGTGAGTGGAAGTCCGAACAGCCTGGGTATACCACTCTCAGACACTAGTGCGGACGTACGGCTAACCGTCTATACCTACACACAGCGACTCACACTATAGACAGGCCCAGTCTAGGAGCGCGCGGCGAGGCCGGCGGCAGCAGCCACTGAGCCGTACAGGTGCAAATGTGCATATCGCACGTGCACCCTGTACGCCAGCCTGTCCACACACTATCTCCCCAACTAACGGCCCCTACTCGCTCTATCGGCCTCCGAGATGACGCCCCCCTGACAGCGAAGAAGGATGGCTAAAACTACCGGGACTTCTTTTTAAAGGCGCACACACATGCAGCGATCAGCACTGACAGAAACGTTAGGCTAAAGGGAAACGAAGAGAAGTTTGTGTAAAGTAAAAGGCAAGTCTCTCTCTCTCTCTCTCCCTCTCTCTCTCGTTCGTTCTCTCTCGACCCTAACTATACTGCACAGTGCAAAGTCAAGTCACCTTACCCCTTCTCCCCAAAGTTGCTCAGTCCTGATGGAAGACCTTCCCGTGTCGTTATTTCGCAACTCCCTTCCAGACAGAAATGAAAAAGAAGGCTAAATGGGTAAGGTGTAGGGGGTGGTAATTTGAAGCGGCGAACACCCGGAGATGGGGGAAGGTACGGTGTGCGGGGTGGGGGGGGTGGAGGGAGTATTGCAAATGGTGTCCCATCAGTGCACACATATCATTCACAGCATTCACTGGACATTAACTGACATTAATTTCCAATGCTTGTGTTAGCATGTTAATCGTAGTATTGGGAATTCATAGTACCTATGCTCACATAGAACAGCCGCTTAGTGGGTACTTTTTCATTTCTTTATTAAAGCTCAATAATAATTTTACTTCCCTTAGCATAATTATGATTCTTTTTGTACACATGCTGGTGCTATCAAAAGGGCCTACCACCCCACCCCACCCCTCCCCCGACACACACACACACACACACACACACACACACACACACACGTTCACCCCCCCCCCCCCTAGCCAATCCGTGCAAAACCGTACATCTTAAAATATCTGTCAGGTGTATCCAGCAAAATCCGACAATTCTCGATATTTCATCTTGAGGTGTCCTAGTAAGCGTCTTCTGGTTTAGCTTACTAAGTCAGTTACCAGGTTCAACGTTTCCACCCGAGAAGCTAACTTGTCATATTGCCGTAATACATGAACATGACGTACCACCGAATACTGACACGTCGATCACTCACTGAACACAAGGCAGCCGTCAGCCTAGTCGGATAATGCATGTATCAATGTGCATTGTGCAGTTGTTTCTGCTTTGTAAACGTTCAGATAACAAGACCAAGAGGCAACTTCCGAAACTTTATGGGTTTTTTGGTTTAAGTTTTGCAGTGTGTTTTATTAGATACAAGCGGATTAAATCGGGTCGAATCTCTGGAAAACTCATCGTTGAAACACATGTGAGACTCGAAAATAAATTGCGCTGCTGACTATGTCTTTCTGTCTCAGAAGATAAATGGACAGTGGTGGGAAAAACACTCAGATCCAGCGTAACATATTTCTTAGGAATGCGATTGCTCTTAGCTTTTCTCATACCTCAGCTCATTGGCTAAAAACACAAAGAGGACTAAAACACACACACACACATAAAAAAAAAACTAATAAACGAAGAAATCAATCCAGAGAAAACCAATAACACGACTGAGTGACGACTCCACATACTTATCAACCCCAACGACTAACAAACCTCCCCGCATCTAACGTTACACAAAATAAACAGGACAATTGCTTCAGTCCTGAAACATTCAGGGAACCGCGTCACAGACAGAGAGAGCTCAAAACGAGCTTATTACTTTCTTTGGGGCCCCTGTCTCCTGAGGGTCGGGGGAGCAAAGCGATGGGGGAGGGCTTAACTAAGTCAGTCGCAGCTCTGCCCCCAAACACAAGCAAACAAATAATTGTGTGAAGCCTCCCCCCTCCATCAGCTGTCGGAACGCACGACCTCGCGTGCCCCCCATTGCTCTTGATGAGTTTAGCAGGTTTCTTCTCTGAACGCAGCCGCAGAGATCGGCGGGGGCTTGTGAGTGAGGCAGCGTTAACCCTTCATGTGTGGAACTGACTGACTGAGATTGTGAGGAAGATTTTGCTTGTTTGGTTGTTTGCGGGTTTAATGTCTTTTTACCACCAGCATAGAAGCGTGATTTCAAAGATGGGGCACCGAGGAACTGAAAAAGCCAGCACAAAGTTTTGGCTGCCAGACGCACAGGACGAGACAGGCTGGGCAAAGCGGAGAGATAGACAGACAAGACAGACGGACAGAGACCGAGACTTAGAGAGAGAGAGAGAGAGAGAGGAATACACATCGAGAGAAAAGGATGCGAACAGCTGCAGAGCACCAAAGAGACAGACAGACGGAGACAGACAGACAGACACTGAGAGAGAGAGAGAGACACACACACACACACACACACACACACACACACACACACACACACACACACACACACACACACACACACACACAGAGAGAGAGAGAGAGAGAGAGAACAACTGTGACAGAGACAGAAGAGAGAGAGGCAGACAAATCGACAAACACAGACAGAGAAGGGTGGGTGGGGTGGGTGTTTAGGGGTTTAACGTCCTTTTCCACCGGGGTGATAATCAAGACTGACGGGGCAACGAGAAAAAGGCCAGCACAAATATCTCACGATTCAAACTCACGACCCGAGCATTGAGAGTCCAACGCTCTACCATTCGGCTATCCTGGCTCCCGAAACAGATGGAGAAAAGGATACAAACAGCTACAGAGAATCAGAGAGACGACGACAATGAAACTTTCTTTTACAACGGCAGAAAGACTGAGACAGAGACAGACAGAGAGACAGACAGACAGACAGACACAGTGAGGGTTACAAAGAATTCTGCCGAAGTCTGGTTTTGAACTTGAAGAACCCTGAGACATGCATGGTCCGTGCTTTTCGACAACAATCGCCTCCATACCTCACTCTGCCTTTCAGCGAGCGATTGTAAACACAAATAAACACAGAAAAGCACGAGCTCCCGATGGGATCACGTCGAAAATACACACAATTGCCATCGAAAATAAACTTATCCTCGAAAAACCTCGCCAGTGTAAAATAAAAACGAAAAAAATAAATCTAAGACACTGAGTAGGATTTTTCTCCTTTAGGAAATACTGCTTGCGTTTTCAGTTTTCAGAATACGTGCTACTTTTGACAATTTGTGTATCCGCCAACGTATTTTCTTGTTGTTGTTGTTGTTGTTGTTGTTGTTGTTTTGTTGAATTTTCTCACGGGCTCTTTTACTCAGACTGACTAAATCTGTCTCGTTGGTTAGTTGTGGTTTAACGTCCCCGCCACAAGAGATTGGGGACAGTCCTAATGGGCAGGTTATAGGGGGAAGGGACAGCTACCCTAACCAGCTGAACATGTTTCAATCCAGTCAGACTGCGACGCCTCTCATTTGGTGTATCTTTGACTGTGATGGACCAGTCATACAAAGAGAATTACTTTGTACAGCCAAAAAAAAAAAAATTGATTCTCTCTCTCTCTCTCTCTCTCTCTCTCTCTCTCTCTCTCTCTCTCTCTCTCTCGCTGATTTGAATATTGTTTTGAGTCGGCTGTGTACTTCGGTCGGCTTTCAGTATATTACTATATATGTTAGTTGTTGCATTTCCAAAAATGTTTTGTGTTGAATCAGGTATTATTATACATGTATAATTATTGTTTTTCAGTGTTGCTGCTGTTGTTGCTGTTGTTGTCTTGGTTGCTGTTCTTACTCTATTGCGAGATTTTTAAATGTATCAAAACTGTGATCATCACTTTCCCATCGTTATTACTGGTATATACACAAACAATCCCGCTTTTATTTCAGAAAATTTCCCCAGTGGCGTACGTGATTTCAAAGGGAACCCACTCTGCCGTCCTCATCCCCAACGCTTCTCTCCCTTCCTTCTTCTCGCCCCGAGCCAATGAAAGATGGCGATAGACTGGTGTGGAAAGTTCATCAAACGCATCTCAGTTCACGTAACATCAGCCTGCGTCAACAAACAGCCCAAGTCCGTGAGAAGGATATTTACAAATATTATGACACCCAGACGAGTCAATCATACTTTCACGGAACCGATAATGGATAAAAGGGAGAGTTTTTT
>JACVVK020000054.1:1095000-1132500 GCA_018292915.2 Batillaria attramentaria
CCGGGGCTAAACTCCTTAAACCCGACTTTTAGCTCGTCGTTGAACAGTACATGTATCGCTGAATTGTTTGTGCGTTTGGCACGTACGAAGGTGTCATCTCAGTTTAGTAAACCTGCCTTAATGATTAACCTTAGTTCTTAAAGCCGAGTTTTTTTGCGAAAAGCCGAGTTGTAAATCCAAGCTTCAGCTTTGGTGCACAGCTACAAAACGGTTTGGTGCAAAAGTCGCTCCATGTGAAATCGGGGAATGGCCGCTTCCCGCATGAAATTTTCCCTTGGCTTCTTTGGTATAGATACGTACGTGAAATGTTTGTTTCGTTGTCTGGGCAGTTTGTCGTGCTCATCTGCGAAACGTGTGCTCCATTTCTATGCGTTCTCTTGTCATTTGCTTGCTCCAGAGTTCTAACCAGTATCGCTATGCTGACACAGCTACCTGCCGCTGCAGAAATGATCTCAGTAGCAGACGACTTCCCGTTTGGCGAATCTTTTGTTGGATTTGCGAGGTCTGTGTCCACAAATCGGCAAAAATCGGTCTGCGTAGGCGCATGTTGATATTTAGTGACAGTCATAAAATGATTTCAAATCAGTTACGTACCGTTTGCACGTAATCTTCGGCTGAGCCATATCCGAAACGATTTCACGGCTTCGCAGCGAGGAAACAGTAGACGAAAGTCAAGCGCTCATCGGACCGCACCTGATTGGCTGGTTTACCGCAATGTCAAGGGCAGTGGAATTTTTTAAGCCTGGTAGGCTTTATATAGGGACTCGGGCATTGTTTACGTGGGTATCACCTTTTGTTTACCAAAATATCAACGACCTTTGCCATGGAGGTACATCAAGGGCTACCCCACGGCTTTCCGCCAATCGATGTAGGAGAACGAAAATGAAATGAAAACAATAAACGTTACACTCTCTGTTCTCAGAAACGCAAACAAACAAAAACAAAAACAAAACAAAAAAAGACGGTACACATGCATTGCATTAGGCTGATGTCAAGCGGGAGACATAATGGTCCGAGCAAACGTCACAAACGGTTGGAACACGAGCCGGAAAAAATACAGCAAAAGACATGTTGTAGCCGTATGTCACACGAGGAACACGGTCGGTCATGCTCGATGTTTGTTCGGACTAAAACGTCTCCCGTGTGACATCCGCCTAAGTTTGAAAATTGTCTTGGAAATTCAAGCAAAACATAGATTCTGATTTTTATTTATTCATTTATTTAATTTTTATTTTTTTTTTTTATTTTTTTTGGGGGGGGGGGATTATTCAATTTTTTGTGTACGTATGAACAAATACAGGGTGGGTGGGTGTTTGGGAGTTTAACGTCCTTTTCCACCACATAAGGGTGATATCAAAGACGGGGCAACGAGAAAAAAGGCCAGCACAAATATTTGGCCCCAGCCGGCGGGATTCGAACTCAACGAGCCGAGCATTGAGAGTCCAACGCTCTACCATTCGGCCACCCCGGCTCCCTGAACAAATACAGGGAACAATTACATGCATGTATACAAACATGCGTATAACTATAAGACACATAATTATATGAAACTAAAGCAAAACCAAACCGAAACAACAGTAAAAACTAAAACCCAAAATAAATAATAATAATAATAATGAGTATTGTATAGGCGCTTTACCCAATTTCCTGAATCGGCTCAAAGCGCCGCGAACTGAACCCAACACGCACGCTCACGTGAATCACACGCATTCTCTCACACACTTGACATAAACAAATTACAATCACGTGGTGCGAAGGGTCAGCTCAGCTATTTAAATTTCGGAATTTAGAATTGCATTTATTTTTCAAATTTGGTGGGCTGAACATTTCCAGAGCAGAGGGGGAGGAAGCCGGAGTACCCGGAGAGAACTCCCGACGATCGGCCCGAATGAACGGTGCCACATACGAGAAGGAAAAATTCTTTGCCCCGAGTGGGACTCGAACCCGTGACCTCTCGCATTGGTGACAGGTCTCTTAACCACTAGACCACCGACTAGACCAAAACAGCTCCTGAATGATCATGGTTAGGCTGAGTGTGCCTGAGAACGCACGCGTTCTTGAAAGCGAGATTTTCTTCCCGTGCCGAACAACGTTGACTTATTGCGCCAGTGCGTATCACCGTTGGCGTTAGCACGTGCCCTGGGCAGAAGTCTAGCCGGGTGAAAAAAGCATGCGCTCGAGCGATGCTGGTTGCGACGGTTCACCTGTAGACTTACCTGTGTGGTGCACGTGTTTGTCTTTTTTCTTTTTTTTTTTTCTTTTTTTTTTTTTTCGTGTGTTTTTACCTGGCAGTGCCGACCCATCTCGTAACGTCAGCCACCTGTCTGTCAGTCATCGTGGAGCGCTGCATCAGATAAACTTCGCGTGCAGCATGCATCATTTCAAGATTTTATCTTTTTCCACGCATTCCCCCCCTTTCAGTTTCCCCCCGCCTCCCGCAGGAAATCTCTCTCTCTCTCTCTCTCTCTCTCTCTCTCTGTTCGTTCGTCAGTTCGTTCGTTGCTGGGATTTTCCCCTCTCTCTCTCCACCTCTCTCTCTTTGCGCTCAGAGAGAGTTGTACGTTGAATGATGGTAGCTGCGTATATTCCTTTACGACTGTTACTGTTATCAAGCCCCTGACCACCAAGTGGGAATGGGAGTTATTGCGATCAACGTCTGTGTGTGTGTGTGTGTGTGTGTGTGTGTGTGTGTGTGTGTGTGTGTGTGTGTGTGTGTGTGTGTGCGTATTTCTGCAAAACTTATATCTCAAGAATAGGTACACCAATCAAAACCGCTCTCTCTCTCTCTCTCTCTCTCTCTCTCTCTCTGTTCGTTCGTCAGTTCGTTCGTTGCTGGGATTTTCCCGGCCTCTCTCTCTCTCCACCTCTCTCTCTTTGCGCTCAGAGAGAGTTGTACGTTGAATGATGGTAGCTGCGTATATTCCTTTACGACTGTTACTGTTAACAATCAAGCCCCTGACCACCAAGTGGGAATGGGAGTTATTGCGATCAACGTCTGTGTGTGTGTGTGTGTGTGTGTGTGTGTGTGTGTGTGTGTGTGTGTGGTGTGTGTGTGTGTGTGCGTATTTCTGCAAAACTTATATCTCAAGAATAGGTACACCAATCAAAACCTCTCTCTCTCTCTCTCTCTCTCTCTCCTCTCTCTCTCTCTCTCTCTCTCTCTCTGTGTGTGTGTGTGTGTGTGTGTGTGTGTGTGTGTGTGTTCATTATCGCCCCCCCAACCCCCCCCCAAAAAAAACAACCCTATTTGTTTTGGTTTCCCTTGAACAGGGGTCAAGGGGTCAAGATCACAGGGCCTTATTGAAACACTTCGTAAGTCCAGCCTATGCCTACCGTAGGTAAAGCAGAACAGGGTGACGACTATGCTCAGTTTAAAACATGTGACTGGGGAGTTCCTTCCCTTCTCCCACCGGGCAGTCCCATGTACCACTGTTTTTTTTTTTTTTTTCTTGTTTTTTTTTTGGTTTTTGTTGTCTTTTTTTTTTCTTCTTTCGCATGCATTTTTACGTCTTCCGCTCCAGAGAGTCCCACCGAACATGTAATAATTATTTACAAACCTATTTGTCACACGTAACGTGTCAAAGATTCATTTCACAGGCCACAGGTTTTCCCCATCAAGAAATTTTACCCGCTTTAAAATGTCCCTTAAAGGTCCATATTCCAGAATTTCTAGGCTCACTAATCGTTCTGGGATGTTTTGGTGGCGTCGGCCCGTCTATCGTCGCCAGCGTAGTTAAATAACAATAATGATAATGAGTATTGTATAGGTGCTCAATAGGTTTACCCAATATCATGAATCACCTTAAAGCGCCGCGAACTGAAGCCAACACGCACGCTCACGTGAATTACACGCATTCTCTCACACACTGGACATAAACACATTACAATCACTTGGTGCGAAGGGTCAGCTCAGCTATTAAAATTTCGGAATTTAGAATTGCATTTATTTTTCAAATTTGGTGGGCTGAACATTTCCAAAGCAGAGGGGGAGGAAGCCGGAGTACCCGGAGAGAACCCCCGACGATCGGCCCGAATGAACGGTGCCACATACGAGAAGGAAAAATTCTTTGCCCCGAGTGGGACTCGAACCTTCGACCTCTCGCATTGGTGACAAGTCTCTTAACCACTAGACCGCCGACCGCCTCTCACACTCTGGCACTGCGCCAACAGAAGGCTGAACGTCACGCGACAAGCGAGACGACGGGTATTCTATTGCACTCTTCTACCAGCAGACAGTCGGGTCGCGGTACTGATTATGTGAAGTCCGCGCGGCCGGTAGACGTGAGTGGATTGCATTCAGAGCTGTACTCGTCGATCAGATTTCGACTATTTCGAGCGCACTGGCAAGAGCAATCAGAAGCACAGCTGCTCCAGGTAGACCAGGTACTCAGTAGTGGGGATGGGGGGAAGAGGGGTCCGTGCGGAAGGGGGGGGGGAGCGAGTGTGTGTGTGAGGGGGGGGGGGGTCGAAGCTGGCGATATTTAGTGCCCCCTCATGAGAGGGTGGGTGGGTGGGTGTTTGGGGCTTAACGTCCTTTACCACCACATACGGGTGATATCAAAGACGGGGCAACGATGAAAAAGCCAGCACAAATATATTTGGCCCCAACCGGGATACGAACTCACCACCAGAGCATCAGAAGTCCAACGCCGTACCATCCGGCCACCCCGGCTCCCCCGGGGAAAATAAAATGAGAGACAGGTACATACTCCGTGTGGGGGTTGGGAGGGGGGTGCGGGGGGGGGGGGGGATCTGTAACCTGGCCACCCCCCACCCCCATCTCAACGTCCTTGTCTTGCCAAATAAACAAAATGATTTTTTTTAATACCGTCTTCTGTGAAGTTTTGGTAAACTTGGAATCTGCACGTTTAAAATGGGTCCATTTAAGGTCATAAACAGTGAACATTTTTCAAACCCGAAATCAACACGTAACGCTTGTGAGGCTCTGCTCCCTCGTTTACAGGCGTCATATTCTGCGATATATGTGACATTTTTGTGGCACCATACGTTTACGGAATGCCCATTAAGGCTGTAAACGTGAAATATTTCAATTTTCTCTCTGCAGCTTGTGGCTGCTTGCTTCCTGCCTTTCTCACTTTCTACGAGTTCCTTATACTACCATGGGTGTAAGTCGAGACAGCGCGTAGTTTTACTGGTGCTACTTAAATTGAAAGGTTTTGCTTCCAGGAAAGCCACAGCTGTCTAAAA
This sequence comes from Batillaria attramentaria, assembly GCA_018292915.2. Classification (NCBI taxonomy): domain Eukaryota; kingdom Metazoa; phylum Mollusca; class Gastropoda; family Batillariidae; genus Batillaria; species Batillaria attramentaria. The sequence continues at coordinate 1,100,209 of JACVVK020000054.1, forward strand.
TATGAGGCTTGCATTTCTGTCTGTATAATAATAAGGGTGGGTAGGTGTTTGGGAATTTAACGTCCTTTTCCACCACGTGGGGGTGATATCAAAGACGAGAAAAAAAGCCAGCACAAATGTCTGGCCCCAGCAAGGATTCGAACTCACGACCCGAGCATTGAAAGTCTAAAGCTCTACCATTCGGCTGTCCCGGCTCTCGATAATAATAATAATAATAATGAAGATTTCTTTGCGCCTAATCTCGTAAGAGCTCTGAGCGCTTTCCACGTTGATAAATAAAGAAGTGAATAATGAATAAATAAATACATGAATAATAGATGAATAATATTTATATTGTATAATAATCTTTTTAAAACGTTTCCTGGTTGATAAACAGTCCCTTTCTTTCACGCCGACAAACTGAAGTCTGATAAATAGGAAGGCCGAGGGTCTCCTCCCCCCCCCCACCCCTTATATAATATAATAATTACTATGCAGTAACACAGGAAAACCTCCTTGGGTATGTTCATGTGGTGAGTCCGCCAGGGACGCCTGTTGTCCCCGTTCCTCTCCCTCCTGGTCAACGACTGGATCGTGAAGACCACCACAACAGGCAGGAAAAACGGGAAACAGTGGTCACTCTGGGCGCAGCTGGATGATCTCGACTTTGTGGACGACCTGGCGCTTCTGTCTCACAGCCACAGGCAGATGCAGGACAAGTCTACTTGCCTGGAAGCCACATCAGCCAGAACAGGGCTCAAGATCAACAGGAAGAAAACCGAGCTGATGAAGATCAACACCACTGCCAACACACCAGTCACAGTCGGTGGAGTGTACAGTATTTGTCCTGCCGCTAAGATGTACATACCGGTGTAATAAGCCAGATGTACTCCCAAGCTGGTAAGCTGCATTGACCCGGGACACTTCCAGACTCATGCTGCTTCCAGTCCTTTCATAATTTTCCTGAAGTAGCTTTTCTTTGTTCTGCAGTTGTCCTCTCCCACCGTGCTTCGCTAATCCCAATGTGGCTCGTCCGGGGTGCCAGCTGAAAATTGCCCTGACCACGAAGCGCTCTTCGGACGTCCGTAAACTGGACTCTAAGCAGGGTGTGCAAACTCTCGATGAAATCTGGTAGTTTTCTGGGTGTCCAGTCAAGTCGATGTTTTATAATATGGTTCATGCTTTCACAAAAATTGTTGCTCCAATCCAAAGGGATCCAAGCATTATTCCTACGCGGGGCCACAACATGGTCGCGCAGCTTTGGTGATCATAAGGAGGGAAGGAAGAAGGGAGGTGTTTTTTTTTTGTTTTTTTTGTTGTTGTTGTTTTTGCTTCTTCTTTTCATCTATAATCATTTTCTTTTTGTTTCAGTAGATTAGTCTGTAGGGTAGCAACGGCAAGTAGCAAAGGCAAGTGTGAAATAATGGCTTTATAGCTAATCATCTTCCACCGTTAAAAACTAAAGAATCTCTCTTTCATGGTAAATGGATTTGTTAATAAATAAATAAATAAATCTGTAAATAAATAAATAGTTAAGGCACACCGACGTGACAGCTTCATTGCATACACGGAACAACTACAAAATGGGTATTTAATTTTTTATTCTCTTTCTCTCCTTGTCTCTGTCGCTTTCTTTAATTTAACAAGAAGCACACACACACACACACACACACACACACACACACACACACACACACACACACACACACACACACACACACACACACATCTTTTTCATGACGTGAGCGATTTCAGGTGTTTTAGGGCGTGACAGGCGTAAAGGCTGTGGTCACTGTCGTTAATGATGTCATTAATTAACCAATTGTTTTATGGTAAATAAATATGGCTTGATTACACATAAGCCAACAATAGACAGTTTCATTACATTTACGACACAACTTCAAAATGGATACTTGGCTTTTTTTTTCCTCTCGTTGTCTCTGTCGCTTTCTTTGATTTAAAAAAAAAGCACACAGACACACACAAATGCCAAGAAAAACATCCGCTGTTTCAATATGTAAGTAAAATTTGGTGTTTTAACACTTCTCTGCACTTCTTCGCACCTCTTCGCACTTCTTCGTACCTCCTCGTACTTAGTAGCACTTCTTCGCACTATTTGGACTGACCGGTATTTGCCGAAGGTCAATACCCTCGTCCACTCACTGACAACACCACCTCCCTATCACACACACACACACACACACTTACACACACACACACACACACACACACACTTTCCACAAATGAACAGAAAATTGTACCCTCATCACAACCCTCTCTCATCAGTTGCTCCTTCCGTCAACGTCAGTCCCAATCGCAAAATTACCCCCCACCCCCACCCCCCCACACACACATGTACACACACACGCACACACACACACTGCCCCATCCAATCCTTCCCCCACCACCCTCGACACCCCACACCCCTCACACCCCCCCCCCCTCTCCCCTTCCGCTATACATTCCCCTGCTACATCCTCCATCTTTCTGCTTTGAATCGGATGGCAATTGTGTTCCACATGGCCGGTAACATGTGCGATAAATCTCACAAACTTGTGTTTTTCATTGAAATTTTATCAGCAGAGCAGTGACATGGGGGCAAGATTGTCGAAACCCGATCGGACGCCTCAAACGCAAACGGTGCCCGCATCGCGCATGTCTGGAATGCCACTTAGCCCGACTCTGCCCTCGGAGAGCGGAGCAAGGGAGAGAAGCAGAAAATTGTGTCGGGTAAGTATGTATGTTCAGAAACTCACGCAAAGCTTTCGTTCTTTTCCAGCGTGGTGTAGAGGCATTTTCATCTGAATGTTCTTTTACATATATAATCATATACGTGTGCTCTTCAAGTTTTGCGTTTGTTTGTTTGTTTGTTTTATTTTTAATCTGATAACAACGGACAGAGATCTTCCTGGCCGCTACTACTTACCGCGTTTTCGCGTTTTTGAAACTTTTCAAATAATCCATCAGGGAGAAATGAAACTCTAACATTGCGTTGCAGATAGTGTCGTTGCAAATTCCCGTACATATATTATATGCATGTAATTCCATGTTTGTCGACTATGGACATGTTCTACACATCTCAGTACACATCTCATCCCATAATGTACTGTCTCCCACATTCGTCATGTTTCAGCCACCATACTGAATCAACCGAAGCCCCACATTCTTTGGCTAACAGGTGTTGGGTATCAACGTTATGCATACTAACTGAGCCGAGGCCCCACGGCGATTGGCTATCAGCCTTTAGAGATCAACGTTATGCATACTGACTGAGCCGAAGCCCCACAGCCATTGGCTAACAGGCGTTGGATATCAACGTTATGCATACTAACCGAGCCGAAGCCCCATGGCCATTGGCAAACAGGCGTTGGATATCAACTTTATGCATAAATGGGGGGGGGGGTTAAATTATGCATACTAACTGAGCAGACCACAGTGACTGGCTAACAGCCGTTAGAGATCAACGTTATCAGTGCATGCTGACTGAGCTGAAGCCCGGCGGCGATTGGTTAACAGGCATTAGACATCAACGTTATGCATACTGACTGAGCCGAAGCCCCACTGCCATTGGCTAAGAGGCGTTGGATATCAACTTGAACGATATCCATACTGACTGACCAGAAGCTTCACAGCGATTGGCTAACAGACGTTAGATATCAACGTTATAAATGCTGGCTGAGCCCGAAGCCAGGTGTAACACGACAAACTCACTCCCACGAGCGACATACGCCGGAGTAAAATAAATCCTGCAATACCCGTGAATTGGCAGGGGAACACTTAAGTCGTACAAGATCTTTACTGCAGAGTAAAAATTTCTCCTGATTAAATCCCCCGTGTTTGATATCGCCCGTACGGTATGGAAATGGACGTTAAACTCCCAAATACCTACCCACCCAAGCACCCTGAGTAAATCCCTCGAGGAGTAAAACTGTAGTGTTACACCGGTGCGCTACTGGTTACAGACGTTAGATATCCACGCTATGCATACTGACTGATCCGAAGCCCCACAGCGATTGGCTAACAGACGCTGGATATCTACTTGATGTATCCTGAACACCGCAGCAGTCTCAGACTGTGCTGGAGCAGATGATAGATGGGGAAGAGGCCGCGAGACAGATTGGCAAAACAGCTCTATCTCGTCTGTCCACTGTTCTCTGTCAAGAACAACACCTCTAGGGTCCAACAATAGAGTTTTATCGGACCATCATTCAGTGATTAAAAAAAAGAGTGGAAATCAATTTAGCTTTGTTAAAAATGCCCCCCACACAGAAAGCGATGCTTGCTATATAAGTTTTTTTTTTTTTTTTTTTTAAGACAGATCTTTCCGGCGGTAAGTTCGTGGGAATCGCACACACATCCTCTCTCTCTCTCTCTCTCTTCACTCACACACACACACACACACACACACACACACACACACACACACACACACACACACACACACACACTGAATGGAAGGACCTGAGTTGCGTTGTCAGAGGCATAAATCATTAAAAGCGGCTTCTTACTGGCCAACAAAACTCGGACAGATCATAAAATAGTTTTGTTTTATTTTGTGTTTTTTTTGTGATTTTTTTTTTTTTTTTTGGTCTTGTGGTTTTCTTTTTTGTTTTGTTTGTTTTGGTTTTTTCCCCTTTCTTTTGTTTTCTTTTCATTTTTTCTTTTCTTTCTGTTTGTTGTTGTTGTTGTTGTTGTTTGTTTGGGGTGTTTTGTAGTTTCTTTTTTTTTTTTTTGGGGGGGGGGTGTGGTTTGGGGTTTGTGTTTGTTTGTTTGTAGTTGCATTTTAGTTTTCGGACCTCTGAATTTCCACATTCCACTACCACTTTCCAAAATGTCACTTCAGCCGTTTCCCTTAGAAAACCCTGACAAAATGGTATTTCGCCGGCATCCACTGAAGAATTTTTTTTTTAAATGGCAAAACCAATTACAATTACTTTCATTTGCACCAAAACCACCTACGATTCATTTTAACCGTGTTCAAACTCCCCTCCGCGGATATAAAGGTGTAAATGTTTGTAGCACTGCATTTCGTTTTGCCTTGGTACGCTTAGTGTGTCCCTGGTCTGTTGTTCTCACAGGAAAACGGTCAAACGGAAAGACCTTTTTATTACCTTTTTGTATCTCCTCTTTGATTCTTTCGTAAGCGTCGTTGCCGTGTGTGTGTGTGTGTGTGTGTGTGTGTGTGTGTGTGTGTGTGTGTGTGTGTGTGTGTGTGTGTGTGTGGCCACTTTCTAACGATTGGAATCGCGACTGGGGCCAAATTTTGTGCTGTATTTTTTTCTTGTTGCCCCGTCTTTGATATCACCACACTTGGTGGAAAAGGGTGTTAACTCTTTGACGACGAAGCACAATTTCTAACACGCGATTTCCTATAGGAAATCGCGTGTTAGAAATTGTGCTTCGTCGTCAAAGAGTTAAACTCACACGTGTACACAAACACCTCACCCTCTAATGATTTGATTTAAAACACAAAGGGAACAAAGCGAAATCAGTTGCTTTATGAAATTCAGCCTCTGACCGCGTGAAACAACTGAGCATATGAGGGTACCTTTTTCCGTTTCTCTGAATGATGTTGGGGTTAGTTTGTTTTTAGCTCCGTACCATGAAACCTAAGCTGACAGGCCTTTTTTGCCTACAAAGCTTTTCACTTGCTTGCACAATAATTAAACACCAGAGAAAAACAAAACAAATAAAACAAATAAAAACATCTGTGTCTATCTAAGCTTTCTTACCTTTTTGTACTCGGCCAATGTGATAACCCCTATAAACTTCTGATGCTTATAAAACGTCTGTCCCACCACACGGAATTCTGCCACGTGCTTCCCAAGTACTCCAGCACTGAAGCTGGTGTTCAGCGCTTGTTGAACTGAATCCACTTTGATCAACGAGGATAGCGGAGGAAATCCGAACACGTGGGTACTGGTTAGTTCGTTTTGGTTGGTTGGTTGGTTGTAGTTTTACGTCCCCTCCACAAGAGTGATCGGAGACGGCCGTAACAGTGTACTCGGACGATTTGCCGAGGGACGATTTGCCGACGATTTGCCGAGAGACGATTTACCGACAGACGATATGCCGACGGACGATATGCCGATGGACGATAATATGCCGACAGACGATTTGCCGACGGGCGATATGCCGACAGACGATTTCCCGAGGGACGATAATGTGCCGACAGACGATTTGCCGCCGGACGATTTGCCGACGGGCGACTTGCCGTGGGACGATATGCCGACAGACGATTTGCCGCCGGATGATTTTTCGACGCCGAGCTGACGGACGATTTTCCGACGGACGATATGCCGACCGACAATATGCCGACGGACGTTACGCCAAAATAGCCGTTATAGTGGGCTGACTTTAATGCCGAAGAGAAAGTCAGGTTCTAATCCCCGGTGGGATGTTTCCTTGCCAAATCTAGTCAAATCAGTCCACTCGTTTACCGGTGCCTGTCTCGCCTTAGTGTTCACACGCACCCACAAATAGCAAGTGTGCACGTGAACGATCCCATTCCATACGTGAGAGGCCGCGGATTTGGTAAACGGCAATCACACAAAATGCACGCAGAAAAAAAATATGTGTGCCACAGTACTACGTCGACGCGCTTGCTAAAGAAGCGTGACTGTGATTCATCAGGGGTCACAAAAATAGGTTTGTTGCAACTGTTACTGAAGCGGTGAGGTGAAAATAGTACAACACGCAGCACGCATGTGAGGCTATCAAATTATGCGTACGCTGTGAAAAGTAGCGCCCGCCTTTTGCGCACGATTTTTTTGTAGTCGGTTAGAAGTTTAGTTTAGTTAGTGCGTATGTCGTTGCGCCCTGAGTGCCCCTGATCTTGTGCATTGCAATTTTCCCCCCTATTTTTGTATACATTTTTCCCCCTATTCCCTTTTTAGCGCTTAGAACTGTTATCAACCAATAGTTTAAGTATAAGTACTGTTATTATTATTATTAATATTTAGGGCTTAACGCCGCGCAAGCAACAAAGACTATTTCGCGGCTAATCAAGGTCCTTCTTCGCCAGACTAAAATAAAAAGGAAGACAATAAAACTGACAAGGTGTAAATATATAGAAAAAAAAATGTTATCCGGTTTAAATGATAACACGTTTCACTTCTTTGTACATAAAACATATAGAGATCGAGGATAGTCTGTATTACTTAAGGTGTCGGTTAGGAAAACAAAAATGAGCTAGTCTGTGTGTTTCTGGAATGAGCCACGGTTGAAAATCACATTCGGCGTGGACCCAGAGATGATGAAGATGATGATGATGATGATGATGATGATGATTATAAGGAAGTTGCTAGAACTTTGATTATTTCTGCGTAACTGTGAAAACGAAAAGTTAAAGTTAGGATCAAGGGTACTTCAACGTTATCCTTTTGGTTTGTTTGTGTTAAGCAAAGAGGATTCTTGCGGTTAACCGCGTCGTGTGTGTGTGTGTGTGTGTGTGTGTGTGTGTGTGTGTGTGTGTGTGTGTGTGTGTGCAGTGTGTGTGTGTGTGTGTGTTTCACACTCCAAAGAAGCCTGTTTGACTTGGTGAACTGATTCCACACTATGACAGAACTATCACCGTTTGAAGACTTTTCCACCATTACTTACCAATGGCACCTGGGTAGATTCGATGAGCAGGGGCTTTTCCACCCCGTGCCTGGCCTTTTCTTGTTCTTGTTGCGGTGGTTGTAGTGGTTGTGGTTTGAAGAAAAGGCGCGTGTGTGATGGTGGTGATGGATAGAGGGTTAAAGGGGTGGAGAAGGCTGAAAGTAAACAGTATCTAGGTTTGTGCCTGTAGTCACTCAGACCACTTCAGGACACATGGCAGAGTTCACATCCTGGTTTCGAGAACTCGTTTGAAAGTTGACGGAATTATTCTCAGTACACTGAAAGGTTTGTTGGGTTGTGTTTTTCCCTTCCCCACCTCCACCCTACCCACATTTTACATGCGATTGTGTGGAATTTTGTCCTACAGATTTATCAAGCTTTTATTAGAAAAGGTAGCGAAAGTGACTGCATATACAGTATCTAGGTTTGTGCCGGTAGTCACTCAGACCACTTCAAGACACATGGCAGATTTCACATCCTGGCCGGTTTGACGGCTGATCTCGTGTGAAAGTTGACCGAATTACTGATTCGCAGTACACTGAAAAGTTTGTTGGGTTGTGTTTTTTCCCTTCCCCACCTCTACCCTACCCACGTTTTACATGGGGTTGTTCGGAATTTTGTCCTACAGATTTGCTTATCAAGCTTTTATTAGAAAAGGAAGCGAAACTGACTGCAAGAGGAAGTACAAAGAACTACAAGCAACAAAAAAGAAACATATGAACCATTTGTGTGTGTGTGTGTGTGTGTGTGTGTGTGTGTGTGTGTGTGTGTGTGTGTGTGTGTGTGTGTGTGTGTGTGTAGGAAGTTCGAGTTTTTCGTAAGTGTGTGAGTACACACTGAAGACTTTTATATGTGCGTGTGAGAGTAAGTTTTATTTATGAGTGTGCGAGATATAATTATGTTTGTGAGTGGTTTTATATTTTAAGAGCGTGAGTGCTTTGGACTTATACGGATGTCAGTGTGTCTGTTTGTGTACGTGTGAGCGAGATTAGATTTACTTGTGTGCGTGACTGAGGCTTTTGTTAATGCAAGTTTTTTGGTATTATTATGTCTTATTATTGTTTTTTTTTTTAATGGTGGCCTGTGATTTCCCTTCTGGGATTAATAAAGTAATTTGAATTTGAATTTACTGATCTTGCCACATTTCATTGTCAGATTTGTTCCACTTTCAGTTGTCAGATACACGTACGGCAGCGCACAGTCAACGACCCACAACCGATGGGCGTAAGGATTCAGTCAGTGATTGATCCGTTGGGGTTCCTGCTTTTGGAAAAGTTATTTTTTCACAAAGGCATCGCAGGGATGTCGAAGGGAAATAACTCTTCCGCAAGCAGGATCCCTAATGGCTCAGTCAGTCACTGCCTTGATCGTCGCGATGCCTGTACCACAGCCCGACTGACACCAACCAACGCCTTTCATTCAAACAACAGAAAAGTTACACAACACACCACAAAAGCACTCACTGCCTCCAACACGGTAAGGAAGAGGGGTGAGACGGGTGGGGGGAAAGTACGGGGGGGGCGGAGATCCGGAGGGGTATCAACAAAGACTGTTTCGAAACTAGAAGAAAGGCCGCGCGGTTACATTGCACCTGGCCCAATAGCGCGAATCCTTAGCGGACATTTTATGGACGGGAAAAGGAACAAAAGCGCTTGACATGACGTGCCTCCTGTAACTGCTGGTTTAATTGATTTCTGGTGTTGCCGGGCGCTTTGTTGAAGGAAATTTAACGCTTGCTGCTCCATCCAACAGCTCCCCCTGGAAATATATGAGCGTGCGCGGTTTATGTCTATTCTTGCTGCATCTCGACACATAAATCGCCGGCAAGAGGTGCACTCCGCACCAGCCGGTATCAAACGTGTCGTTTGTTTTGTCCTGAGGTGAGGTGTAAAATTTTACGTTACCTAAAGTGCACGTGTATGAATCATGCCAGACCGAACATCAGTTGTATTCATTGAAAGCTGTATTAATTGATGACAATTTCGATATGATCCTGTTACAGGGGCGGTCGGTGGTCTAGTGGTTTAGAGACTTGTCACCAATGCGAGAGGTCGGGGGTTTGAGTCCCATTCGGGGCAAAGAATTTTTCCTTCTCGTATGTGGCACCGTTCATTCGGGCCGATCGTCGGGGGTTCTCTCCGGGTACTCCGGCTTCCTCCCCCTCTGCTCTGGAAATGTTCACCCACCAAATCTGAAAAATAAACACAATTCCGACATTGAAATAGCTGAGCTGACCCTTCGCACCACGTGATTGTAATGTGTTTATATCCAGTGTGTGAAAGAATGCGTGTGATTCACGTGAGCGTGCGTGTTGGGTTCAGTTTGCGGCGTTTTGAGCCGATTCATGAAATTCGGAAAGGCGCCTATACAATACTCATTATTATTATTATTATTACAGAAAAGGTGTCATGTACGTAACTCTCAAGAGTGCGAGCCTGAACACCCCCTGCCCTCTATTCTGGTTAAAATGAACAAGCAGTAGGAGTCACTTCAAGCCACTATTACACAAGGCGTGGGCCTTCCTCGCTGGGCGCGAGACCGCTGCAGATTGCGCAATAGTGGCTTCAAGTGGCTTCTAGTGATCAGGGCCCGAATGTAAAAGTCGAGGTTAATTTAACCCACGGCTACAGGCCTAACCCAGACTAGGACAAAAGACCCCCACCCCCCCACCCACCCCAAAAAACCCCAAAATTATATTTTTAAAAAAGGAAGAAAGGAGGAAATAAATCCTTCTATAACGGCTTAGGCATCTTGCTGGAATGGACCCGCTTCCTGATTTAAAACAAAGCAACAACAGAAAATTTAACCCTAGAGCTAGTTTAGTTCGAGGTTAGACTCTAACCCGGGGCTAAAATCCCTAACCTCGACTTCTACATGCGGAGCCTGAAGATTTCAAGTAAAAATGCCATTTTTGCATGGGCGTTTTAAGAGATAACGCAAAAATATGCGGCCATCAGGCAAGAGAACTGGTTGTCAGTCCAACTGCTCATTGTTGTAACCGACATATCCGTATGTGACAGGAGAACTGAACGACAGATCTTGAAAGTACATTACTTGCATGAATGACGCTAGAAGTAGATATCTCAGATAGGACAGCAGTATGCTGCCATTCAGATTTGTTTGTTTGCCTTCAGGTTTAACTCTCTCTATGCTGAGTTTTTTCCTTAGTAGAACACTAACAGATGGTTGCTTCCCTTTGACTGGTAGAAACCCGTTTTACTGGCGCTGTATTTGGTGCCTCGCTTTACTGATGTCATGACTGAGAAAAAAAGAAAAAAAAAAGGAAAGTTGGCAAATCTAGAAATCTGACCTCTGCAGCCAAGCGTTGTGAACGTGAGGGACCCAAATGGGGACCTTAGCACACAGAGAGTTAAAAAGGGTTGAGTGGAGGGTTGACTGTACGTTGTAAAGTGCGTCTCTCGAGTGCCATACTGGCCGGTTCACTGGTTGTTGTGGGTTTAACGTCGTTTTCATAAGGTTTATACCAAACAGGCGGGGCTAGAAAGAAATTCATAAAATCGAAAGCTTCAATACACGCTAGGGCAGCCGGGATAATCGAATAGTAGAGCGTTGGACTTCCACTGTTCGGGTCGTGAGTTCGAATCTCGGCTAGGGCCAAATATTTGTGCTGGCCTTTTTCTCGTCGCTCCGTCTTTGATACCACCCATACCTGGTGGAAAAGGACGTTAAACGGTAAGGACAAACACCTATTCACATAGGACAAGAGACGAGACAAATTTATTTTTCAGATCTTCGGCTGAGGAGCTATCTACAAGGGGCAAGAAAAAAATACTTCCTCACGGAGGATAAGGTCCCTTGTGTCACGTGACTTGAAAATGTCTGATGAGTCGCTAATAAGCGAGGAGAAAGCATCGAGACCATTTCGGAAAATTTCTCTCGAGTCGTTGCACCAACAGCAAAACCTCGCTAGGGGAGAACAGCATTGGGGTAACCGGGGGTGAACCACGTGACTTGAAAGTCTACCAGGCGCTCGGACGGAATCTGCGACTGGGAAGCACTGAGGACATGAAGGTGCGTGCAAATAGTGCGAGGCAGTGTGCGAACGTTGGAGGAAATGGGAAGAAAAGCTAATACACCTAAAATCACCGAAATCGTGCAACAGAAAATGTGTTTTTGATATCGCCGGCGGGCAGAGGGAATAGGGGGTGGGATACAGATACATAAACAGATAACTTTATTGTCCTTAAAACAGGAAATTTGTCTTCAGCTTCACCGACAAGTAAAAGAAATCAAGAAATCACACAAGGAGTTTGGCTTATAAAATATCTCTCTCTCTCTCTCTCTCTCTCTCTCTCTCTCTCTCTCTCTCTCTCATGCCTCCAGCTGCAGCAGCACCAGAGTTGATAACGTACATAAAAAACTCCAGTAATAAGAATAGTAAAATCAGACTGTATGACTAAAACATTTGTAAAAGACAGCTCGTCAAAGGATCTTTAGTTTGCTGTGTAGCGGAAAGCTGAGTTAACACTACTGATCCGTTTCAAACATTAACGAGTGTGCCCGCCGGTACTAATCCCGAAAAGAGTGAAAACTGGCGCTGTTCCTCAACAAATCTATCAAAATCACTTTTTTTTCCCCCCCGGTGATTTTAGATGATTTAGCTCTTTCTAACCGCTTTGACTTGCATGCCTTCAACTAATTGCACTGACCTGCCTTGCACCAACTCTGTACCATCGCCGGGGTTTCGCTTGCCTCTGCACTGACCCGAAATCGGCTAGCCGAGACCTGCGCCGAGACAAGTGATACCTAAGAAGGAAAAAAACAAAAATACTCTGTGACAAGGAAAGTGGACAGTTCTGAACAAGTTTGTGGTCAACGTGGTATTTCACAGTGGGCACAGAAGCGGTGAGTTCTGTCGCATTCACCACCACAGTACATGTAAGCCTGTTTCAGAGGTTATTGCCTGCATGACTGTGATAATCATTTACGTCGACTTGTCTCGGCGCAGGTCTCGGCTAGCCGATTTCGGGTCAGTGCAGAGGGTTAGCGTAGTGAAACCTGATGGTACAGAGTTGGCCTTCCACTATTGACGGTCCCTCGATGCTTATGACCGTGTTCCCCGTGCTTCACGTGGCGAGGTTAACCTCTGTCCATTCCACACCAGAGCCACGCGTTTCCCGTGGTCCTTGCGACGACGCTCAAATCGGGCTAACCGAGACCGAGCCGAGCCAAGCTAAGTGATACTTAAGAAGGTCAAAAACAAAAATGCTCGGCGACAAGGAAAGTGGACAGTTGCGAACAACTTTGAGATCCCAGTGATATTTCACAGTGTGCACAGAAGCGGTGAAAACTGTCGCGTTCACCAGCACAGTACATTTTCAGCCTGTTTAGAGATTATTTCCTGCATGAGTTGTCCCCCGTGCATACACAGACCCGCAAAAAGCATGCATTTTTCGTGGGAGCTTTGTGTTCTGCAACGAAAATTGCCTGCTTGTTGCGACAAGGGAGACAACTCATGCAGGCAATGCCTTAAAAAAAAAAAAAATTTAAAAGGCTGAAAATGTACTGAGCTGGTGAATGCGACAGTTTTCATCGCTTCTGTGCACACTGTGAAATATCACTGGGACCTCAAAGTTGTTCGCAATTGTCCACTTTCCTTGTCACCGAGTATTTTTGTTGTTTCCTTCTTAGGTATCACTTAGCTCGGCTTGGTCTCGGTTAGCCCGATTTGGACGTCGTCGCAGGTGCCTAGAGAAGCGACGGACCCGGAACAGGGTTGCCCTCTGTCTTCATAGTAGAGAGTAGCAGCGGTAACGTCAGACTGACAAATTCCCTGACACGGATGAATAACTCCGATCGGCGTATCCTGAGGTTCCTTACACAGGAGCTTGGCGCCTGGTGCCGTCAGCACCCTTCGACACCTTAGCCGCTCAGGTTGGGGTCCTCCAGTGCCGCCTGTCAAAGCGTGTGAATGGATCCCGATCACAAACGGAGGGCTGAAGCCAGGTGACAAATGGGAGACATGCCGCTGGAATTACAGGCCCGGCTTTAAAAGTTGAAGCGTGCGCCTCATATAGTAAGGTGTGGCTGCGGTTTTAGTTCCTGTCGTGACCTTGTGCATGGATTCAGTGTTTACAAAGATGTCGTCGTCTGCGATATTTCGTGAGACAGCACCCGGGCAAGTAGTATAGTACTGGAAGTACTAGTAGTGATGCGGTGGACTACGTGTAGATGAAAACAAAGTTTCTTCTCAAATTATTACTATCGAACCCAAAAGTGTGCCTGAGCTGAAGTTGTAGACCTGTAAATTGGAGTCAGTGGGTTAAAAGCAACTCGCTTTCTGTTCTGACGCATCCCCCAAGGTGGAGAGAATAAAACCGTTCTTGTGTCAGAGGTTACCTCCCTTCGACGTAAATGATTTTTATTGCACGTGTTCATATTACCGGCGTACAATACGTCACACTGCCGGCTGTGCTGTTTAAACCAAGACGTTGTTTGATCTTCGAGCAGTAACTCATTGCAGTTGTGACATGATCGTGAGTTCGTTTTTCCAGTTAGGCCTTCTGGTTTGTCACAGTGAAGGACGAAGCCATTTTTATGTCGTCCTACAATGTAGGCTTATAACTGTTTAGCTGTCAAACGGTTTGACAGTTAACTTGATGTTGCCGGATTGCAGGTTATCAGGTTTGGTTCAGTACAGCCTGCGAGACAAGTCTGCGTATGGCGCACGTATGTACACGGAAAATGTAAATCATCAAGAGAGAGAGATAGAGGTGGGTGTGTGTGTGTGTTTGGGAGTTTAACGTCCTTTTCCACCTCACAAGAGAGATAGGGAAAGAGAGAGAGAGAGTGTGTGTGTGTGTGTGTGTGTGTGTGTGTGTGTGTGTGTGTGTGGTGTGTGTGTGTGTGAGAGAGAGAGAGAGTGAGAGAGAGAGAAAGAGAGAGTGTGTGTGTGCCGGTGCGCGTGTGTCTGCATCAGTGTGTGTGTGCATGCGTGCGTGCGCGCATTGTGTGTGTGTGTGTGTGTGTGTGTGTGTGTGTGTGTGTGTGTGTGTGTGTGTGTGTGTGTGTGTACTAATTAACTTACCGTGAAGGTCACTGCTGAATTAAACAAGGGCAATTCATCTCGGAAGGAACAGCTACCCTAACCAGCTGAACATGATTCAGTTCGGCCGGGCTGCGACGCCTCTCATTTCATGCATCCCGAACTGTGATGGACCAGTTACACAAACAGAGCCACTTTGTAAAATAAAAATACAAATAACTAGAGCTACAAGCACATGCTAATAAAAACTGCATCAGTGGATGGGACAAACCTTTACACTGAGTCAAAGGAAAAGACTGGTGAAGCTCCCGAGGAGGGGGCGTGTCACAATTCCTTGGTGCAGTGGAAATGTGTCATCGTTCGTTCTCTCTTGCCGACAGCAAGTACTGATCCCTCTGAAACAACTGACTGGAATAAGGTTGTCTCATTTTCCCCGAAACTCGTTATTTTTGCTGCTTTGCTTGGTTTATTCAATTTTTCTTCTCGATATCTACCTACCTAACCCCGACCCACCTTCTCCATTGTTTAACTTTAAATAGCGTGATTGAAATCAACGCAAACATTGCTTCCTAAGCAGTTCTGATGGAGTACGACTTTGTACTTATTGTAGCTGCTACTATTGCAGTATTGGTTGTTTGCTTGGCTGCGAGCTGGTCAGCTGTTTGGTTGTTTGTGTGTTTGTGCGTGTTGTGTGTTTGTTTTATTTCTGTCAGTTTTGTTGTTGTTCTTTTCAGTGGTGGTGTTTTTTTGCAGAACCCCAGTCTAATAGAATGATTACAATATTAACTCCACAACACTTGATGTTCAAGTTCTGCGACACCACCATCATGATGGAATGAACAACAAACAGAAAAGCGCCTGCATGCCAGTGTGTGTGGCATTTCTGCGGGGAGCAGAAATTAACGGATGACTGATTAGGTCACGGCTGTTGCGTCTGCGTAGAGCGTAGCCCGAGTTCGTGTTTCCAAACTGATTGGATTGGCACAGCTGGTAGTCTTCAGTTGTTAGAGTAGATCTAACTTCAATTTCAACTTCTTCTCCCACACTCCCGTTTCCCATTTTCACCCCCCCCCCCCCCTCCAACCAACACCCATCTCGCTCCCCTATTCCAGCTGATACTTCGCTCCAAACCTAACCGGTGACCCCTACCCCTTAGCCCTAACACCCCCCCCCCCCCCCCCCCCCCCCCCCCCCCCCCCCCCCCCCCCCCCCCAAAGCAGCGGCATGCGATAATTCAATGTGGTCTTGATTGTTTTGCCAGCCCTGTGAGCTTCCATATATTATAAAGTTTTTAATATTTTCTCCCATTACCGATAGCATAGCCTTTTATCCTTGACTGATCTTTGGTTAAGCATCAGGTTCGCACTAGATCGCAACCCGGCCCCACCCCCCACCCACGATCTCTCTAAAGGGCGGGGGAGAGGGGAGGGGAGCTTCAGAATGAGGTTAACGTTCTGCTAATGACAGTTACCTGCATTTTCGGGTTTGTTTTTTTTTGTTTTTTTTTTTAATTTTGAGCAATCCCCTCCCTACAGACATGGATGCAGTCAGCGCAGATTACATTTATTTTCACTTTACTTTATCTGTCAGCTGTTTTTATTGTATATTGCATTTGCAACAGTAATCTTAGTAAGAATTGTGTGGATTCGGAAGTACCTTGTGGTGTGTTGTATAAATCTACTACCATCTCGAAATGATGATTACAAGGGGGCTAAGCGCATATAAAATCCATCGCGTATAGGCCTTTCTTCCTGATCAGTCACGGTATAAATATGATTTCACTGTGATCTCATAAAATCGCTTGGCAAGTTATTTATTGTATGGAGTAACCCCTTCAATATTAATCAATGTCAGTACGAAGGTAAGTGTGCAACTCTTCTCACCCGGCTTCAAAATCAGGGATGGCGATTTCTCTCTCTCTCTCTCTCTCAGCACCCCAAGTATGACGTCCCCAACTTGAAATAGTCTCCCATTTATTCCATTTGCACTGTTTTCGTATTGGCCCCATGTTTGGCCTATCCACTGATGTGCTTTTTATTAGCATATGCCTGTATTTCTTTGTAATGATGATGATAATGATGATGATGCGCGCGCGTGTGTGTGTGTGTGTTGTTTTGTTTTGTTTTCCCCCATCATAAATAGAAGCAGGTTTGTTCATCAGTGTTTTCTGTTGTATTGTGCCTTCATTTTAGAAGATTAACGGCAAGCTTGGAAACGGTCCTTGCTCCAGAAGTTTCTACCGCGCGTAAATACAGTGTTACTGTCGTCACACACACACACCACACACACACACAGAGTGGCACACACACACACACAGTGGCACACACACACACACACACACACACACACACACACAGTGGCACACAAACAAAAATAGGAACTTTTTATGACAGTTTATTTCACAGCTTGCACACTTCATTTCACAGAAGCGGTTTCTGTTTATGAAACATGATCAACTCAAACACAGAACACGAATCGTCACGTACATGGTTCGGGGTAAAATGCAAGTGATTATCATTTACAAACAAAATATATGAATAACAAAAAAGAAATGCTAAGCTATACTACGCTAAGCTGAGCATGATTATGAACAGTTTGATCTTGTACCAAAAAAAAAAAAAATTAATCTCTCACACGATCATACACATTCCAAGATTTTTAAAGAACACTTAAAGTAATACAGCAATGTCTCTGCTTTGCAATGGGTGTGTTTCACATTCAGATGTGAGTGGGATGGGTGGAGGGGAAGGGGAGATGGAGGATCCGCAGATTTTCATCACAATCATATTTGTTTGGTTGGTTGGGGTTGGTTGGTTGTTGTTTTTTTTATGTTGTTTTCCGGTTGGTTTTTTTAAATCGCAGCAAATTACTTTGCATTTGGTTTCGAATTGCGGGTTATGTATTTTTAACCCTTTTTCATCAGTGTGTTTTTTTCCCCAAAAAAAGTCAACAGCTTCTTGAAAAATTGCTTAAACCTAAGTTTGCTGCTGATTGTATCAGTATATGCATTATTTTAAACAAATCACTGTGGGAAAATGAATGGGAGAGGATAAGAGTAAGCGGCATGCAGTCATGTGTTTTATGGAAAAAATGCAGTGACACAACATATGATGACTGGAAAAACATTAGGTAAACAAAAACAATAACGGAAAAACAAGTCCCAAACAACCAGAAATGTGACTTTAAAAGCACTGATATGGTCTGAAACTGGCTGTGTACTCTTGCACATACACACATTAAGAGCAGGAAAAACAATATTGAAACAAATCAGACAGTCAATACGAAATTTGAAATAGACTGACCAAACCCTTCAGCCCGCTAATCCCCCCCCCCCCCCCCCCCCTCCAAAGAAAAGTCATAAAATTAATGTTGACTGAATGTAATCTCAATAAAGTTTAAGATAAGAAAAGTCAACTCATGTGTACTTTGTAAACTCAGCATTATGATTACATCAGGGGGGAAAAAATGTTACGAATCACGAATGAGACTTTTCAAAGAATGCTTAACTGTGTGTAGACTGATATAAATTGTCTTTCATCTGACATATATGTATTTACTTTACAAGTTCAGCATACCACCTGCCCCTACAGATGCATGAACATCCAACGTACAATTACTTAACGCAGATACGTTCAGAACTACAGCAACCGTTCAACAGATGATAAGGGTGGACATGGTTCCTACCTCAATGCCACCGCACGGGACAGTCAAGTAATGGAGACAATGCCTGTCAGTTTCAGTGGCATACCTTGGCACAACTCGATATGCTTTTCATATGTTTTTTAAAAAAAAAAAGGGGGGGGGGGGGGGTAATGTGGGGATAACCAGATTAAAATAAAGGATTAGATCTATGACTGACACACACACACACACACACACACACACAGGAAAAACAGTCAGTGGTGCAGCCTACAACAGCAATGCACTGATGAATGTAACCATGCAAGCGCGCAGACACACACACACAAACACACACACACACACACACACACATATAAGTCAAATACACAGACACACACACAGAGTAGAAAATGCATACAAGCCACGTCAGAAGACAGTACATCACACAACTGAACTGAACACACAAAAATCTCACAAAAAAAAGCCTTCTTTAGAAAAATCGTATTATGACAAGCAGATCAAATTATTAGTAGTGTGAGCCTGGGAACTGGGACAGGGTTACATTTCAATCATCTTGTCATAAGGGGCAGTTCTATGGCCAGATGGGGGGCCCAAATACATTCAGTCCACTGAACAAGACAAAAAGTACACCTACACATTGAGGGTCAAGACAATGAAGTGTCAAACAAATCAGATAGGCGTGATGAACTTTGACATGTGTACTTCTGTATTGCACATCACACCCAAATACTACTACATGTACAGTAATTTTTCTCCTGTCCACGATCTGCGTTCTGTAATACACACTAGTGTACCAGTGTACATATCAAACATGACATAATGACATACAAGTTTCTTCCACTGTTACACTGCTGCAGTGTAATCAACAGCCAATACATCAAACACATTTGTTTTTTCCAGGATTCAAATCATTATCATAATGATGGCGTAGAAACACAACCAATGTATGAGTCACACAATGACACGTGTACAATCCACTACACTATGGGGTACATACTTCGCTACAGACTGGCTACACACACTCTTGACACAGGTTCAGGCTCCCAGAATGATTCCATCAAATGGTGTCGCCGCAATACAGAAAGTCACATTATGCATGAAATACATGTACAGTGCATACACTTTTACACGGCATTACATTCACACACACGTATTTACAACAAACTGAGCTGAAGGTTGACTGAAAGCCTGCCGGTAGGCAACGATACTTCACCAGCTGAATCATGGTTTGATATGCAGTGAGCACTAGTGATACTGACAGTCCTAGTGACTGACCAGTACAAGCTCCATATCAAATTATGGCAAAACATCCATGCCCACCGGTGGGCTTAAAGTTTAACTGGATAAGCCTTTCAATAACTTGTTGGTTAAACCCTAACTCTGGTAACATTTGTTTGCACATGACATGATGGACCGACTGTTGTTGCCTGCTAGCTTGTGGCTCAGAGGCCAGGTAATTTTCTTGGCCAAAGGGAGAGTAGTCAGTTCAGACTTTAGAACTGTTGAACGGTGAATAGGGTTATTTCCCTTAAACTGTATTGATCGATGAAGACGATGTGGTTTATCACCAGCGTAAGGGTTAAACTGCTAAACTGGGATGCACTTTATTATGATAACTAAGTATTGTCTTACAACAAATTGAAAAGAAAGTGAAAATCTGTGCACTGACGATCCTCTATTCGATACATAAGGCCAGAGGTACATGAACAGTTCCTGCAGGACACTCCCCACCCCTCTACACAGCTAACCCCCCCCCCCCCCCCCGCCCCCCCCCCCCCCCCCCCCCCCCCCCACCCCCCAACACAGATGGTACCTATTCACAGTCCATATACATGTAGTACCATATGTTACGGGGAGACAAAAGATAAAAAAAAAAAAAAACTTAAGACAAGGTGGGTGGGTGTTTAGGAGTAACATCCTTTTCCACCACATAAAGGTGATATCAAAGATGGGACAACAATGAAACAATTATGGCTCTCGGTTGGCCTAACTTGTGACAGACGAAAAGTCTTCCAACAATGACACTGATGACGACGACCTGATAGCTGATCACAACAACAAAACAACAACATCTTGGCAAAGGTTATCATCATACAAACTATGACTAAAACTGAATGAATGGTTTCAGAGATTATGCCGTCATGAAAAAGAGTCAGACAAAGCCACGCATAGACAAACATAAACGAACCAACAATTACGACGGGCTTTTGGGTGCAGTGTTCCTTACAGCTTTCAAAACTGAGGGTCACTTTGACCCTCTCTGTCAAATTCAGAGGGTCATTTCGTAAAATCAATGACAGAAAGTCTGAAAATGTCTGCATCAGATTCTGAAATCTCTGCACGCACAGATGTGCCTAATAAGGAACACTGGGGTGAGTTTTAAAAACCACGTTACAGAGGCAGCAGACAGTGGACAGTGGTAATGCCTATGATATGCACAGGTTTTGTATTGAAGTACGTGCACCTTGCAGACGCAAATTTGTGGGGCTGTTGGGAAACAGACCCTACCGCGACGACCACATCCAAGTACATGTAGTACACGTACATATTTCAGCTTCAACACAAGAACTAATGAGGACAGAACCATTTTCGGATGCATTCTCTTAAAAAGAGTAAGGAAAGGCAGTTGTCGTATCAGGGTTAAGCAGTCCTAGAGAGGAACGTTGGGGGGGAAAAAAGTCAAATGTGCATTGTCTGATCATATTATTGTCATAACAAAAAAAAAAAAGGATTTTCAACTGCAATTTATTGCATTATTTTGGTTGGAAAGCTGCTCTCAACACATGTAGCATGATTATGTCATGAATCAAAGGCAGGGCAAAATTTAACACTTCATTTTGTTTATAGCTGTAATTTTTTTTTTTTTTTTTTTTTTTGTTTTGTTTCCAGAATACATCAGAATGAATGAACAGCATTTTTAAAAAAGAAAAAAAGATGAGAAAATCACGTGCTTAGCATTTGAAATGCTCCTGGTAGAAGTGTAGTAATACATGTATACCAAACCCACTTTGTGGGCAAAATGTTTTAAAAAAAAGTCAAGATTCATAACAATCTCTCTCTCTCTCTCTCTCTCTCTCTCAAAAACTCAGCATAACTTTGGACATATTCATTTACACATCCACAATCTCCTTGAGTCAAAGTTACAAGATTCTGGATATGATTTAAAAATCTCATTGTTTCCTCTGTTCCTCAGAAGCAATTTCTAATAGATTCCTGGCAAGTTTTAAACCTGTCAATGAGACATGTCGACTTTGTTCTAAACCTCACCATGCCATGTCCCTAAAATCTCTTTGTGGCTATCAAGCCTCATTTTATTAACAGAGGAAAGGACACAGAATACTAAAGATGCTAGGAAGAAGTCTGGAAAAAGTCTAGAGTAAGTCTTCTGCTACAATATGGCACAAATCTGAATCTTCTCAATTTTAATCAAACAGATCCCCCTACCCCGAAGGGACAAACCACTTTTGGTGCAGTTCTCATAAGAACAGTTTGAAAATTTCTTGTAAATTACCACAAATCTGATAAGCATATGAGATTGAAAAGAAAGAGTAAACAGAATGAAGTTTTTGTTTAATTCCACTAAATGGGAACAAGAAGACAAAAGAAGCACAACTCTTGTGTCATACGCTATTACAGCGGCTTTCTCACAGCAAAACTTACGGCAAATGACGTATGTTAATCCATTTATTGCCACAGTACTTTAAAAATATTTGAAAAACTTAAGTATGAAAAATATACAATTTTCGGAAAGTGTCTTGCCACAGTACTGAAAAACAAAAACTTTTAAAGTTCACATTATTTCTGACTTCCATCTGTGATACGCAATTATCAGCTGCTGCAAATCTGACAGTCCATGAGATTCGTTAAACCTTCAACCTTGGTAAATCACAGTCCAACATGCAAAAATCACTTACTACATTTATGTTTGGTCACACTGGAAAACTGGCTGTGATGCCAGAAAACATTTTGCTTCTTGATAATTATGAAGATGTCATTCGTAAGCTCTTGAGAATCAGCATGAGAGAAAAACAAACTATAATTATTGTGTTTGATTTTCCTACATTGTATATTGATTTTCTTATATTGTATATTGATTTTCTTCCCCTGTGTTTCCCCCTCCCTGGAACTATTTGATTACAGGTTAAGAAGCATGCACACAGCATCAACGTACTACGAACGACAACTCATGTTCCTTAGAAAAATTCCTACTGATTACCTCCCCTCCACTGCTCCAGTTTCCCCCTCAATCCAGTTTTCTCCACAGCTGTGTTCCCTGTATTTCGTTCCTCCCACCGGCAAAACATAACAAAATTTCTAAATAAAACATGGCAAAATAAGTAAGAAAAATGTTTCAAGCGAATAACAAAAAACCTAAACAAGAACACCCATGCCCCACCCTCCTCTCTTATACAAAATCAAAAACCGAATCAACAAAAAATACATTTCTATATGCTTCAGTAAAGGGTATGAGTTTCGTATCACAAAATGCTAGAAGAGTATAACAAAACATTAAACTATCAGTCTCAACTTTTCTTAAAAAAGCTTTGCTGTAACCTTTCTATGTGAAATTCACGGAACCTGGCACACTGCTCGCTCACCCTTGGCCAATTGCCTCGCAGGGAGCAGGTTGTGTCCCTTGAGCCATTCAGCTGCTGACCCAATCCGCCTGTACAGCTTCTCTTTAAAACCCTGGCAGGAACGTACAGTTTGAAATAAAGCAAAGAAAACGGCGGTGGATTCAGCACCTGTTTCACCGCATATCAAAATATGTGTGGTCATGCTTAACCAGCACATGTAACAGACAAGATTTCAAATGTGTCTTAATTGTCCGTTATTGTGCACACTCAGTCTCTCAGGCATCTGAACACTTCTGAACTCTGGCAAAACACACGCAATGCTGTACAGACACTGCACCGTTTTAAGTGCCATGGGTAACCGTCTGCAGGTCCACATTTTGTAGTAAAAATGCATAGTGGA
Organism: Batillaria attramentaria; assembly: GCA_018292915.2. Taxonomy (NCBI): domain Eukaryota; kingdom Metazoa; phylum Mollusca; class Gastropoda; family Batillariidae; genus Batillaria; species Batillaria attramentaria. Next base: position 1,123,415 of record JACVVK020000054.1, read on the forward strand.
TCGCAATGGCAACAATTTTGCTTTGGTGGATTCCACTATGTTAGTATTTCTAACATACAATAACATTTCTATATAACATGTATTCTGCACGAGAGACAAGTAAACTAGTCTACACTCAACAAAAAATAACATATATATATATATATACACACTTAACAACAGTATACCTAACCATCTTAATTAACCTTCGCCATACGTTGTGGATGCAAATGTATAACCCTCCCTGTACATCCTGTGTGCAAAACCACCTATGCTTTTCAAGAAGGAACTTTGCGCGCCATACATCGTGGGTGCAAAACCATTCACAATTTTAAAGCAGGAAAGAACATTGATAACTTTCCCTGTACGTCATGGGTGCAAAACCACCCATACTTTTTAAGAAGGAATTTTGAGGGTAGAGTAAGGTAAAGTATAAGTGTCACCGTAAAACACATACACAAGAAAGAAAGAAATGAACAGAAATATCAACAGATATCTGTGACCAAAGGAATGTCGCCGCAGCTTGAAACTGTGTGTCTGATTGAAATGGCAGGCTGTTACAATGATATCAGTCCAGCAAAGTCAGTCAAAAACACTCTGACAAAAGTTTATCGCACTTCTGTACACAACTGGCCTATTCAGACCATCACAGTAGTGTGCACAAGTAATTTTGCTTTGATTGAGTTTAGTGTGTGGGTGAGTTTGCACCAACAATGTACGGCGAGGGGCGATCCATAGTTTCCTTCTTTGAAAGCATGGGTGCACCTGTACCCACAATGTACAATGCGCAAAGCAACGTATGGCGAAGGTCAACACCTCTTTCCCTTCAGCAATTATCAGCTCCGTTACTACAATGCCACTTTTCGTACTGATCTGTCTTAAACATGGGCACTACAATTATTTGCAACAGACATACATTATATTTGTTTCGCTTCTGTGCACCCAACATTCTAAATTGTCAAGAAGCAATGAATGTATTTTTACGAAATGTACAGAGAACGTGTGGCATACACATGTAATACAGTAGCACCAGTCCAACTGAAACTAGCAAAGAAAGTCTTCAAAGAGCAGTTTTCAGCATAGATTTTTCTGTGTATGTTTTAGGCAGCATTTTCCTTGGATGAAAACCATTTAGAATTTGCATGTTCAAATGTGCAAAAACAGAGCACAAAACACAAATTGTGGACAGACAGAGAGTGGAAGAGAAAGTGTAATGATTACATTTCACAAACATGCAATGCATCTGCTTGCATTTGGCAAATTCAAAACATACAATAGTTTTCGCATGCTAAAATATTTCATCTATATTACTCAGCTTGGTGAAATTGAAATGAAGGCATGGCAAAAGCTTCTCTTTTTTTTTACATCATCAATCTACTGAAACAAGCAAGACAAGGATTTGCAGAAAAAAAAAACAACAACAACAACAAAACAATGAATGGAATTGAACACCATTTTGAAAATACATGTGCACATGTACCAAAAAACCATGGTAAGAGTATGGAAAATTATGTGGCTGCCTCTTGCAAATTGTATGAAAAATGATTCAGGACAGTTTACTTATGTGCAAACATATACTTCGTCAGGTCTCATAACACTGATTATTCCCAATTCACAAATACAACTATGGTTTTGACAATCATGATCCAAGAAAAAAAAATGAACGGACAGCACGTAGATTTTTCCTCTTGTCCTTTCTGCAAAGCACTAACACAAACGAACATTCCATAACTTAAGAGTCACAGTCATGCCCATTATGCATTGTACATCACAACATCTCCATACATTCCTCAGCCAGTTTTCCAAGCGGAGCTCAAGATCTCTGGTTCACATCTCCAATCATCCCTTATGGGATTTTTTCCAATGCCACTTGAGTGTGCTGAAGCGTGTACTGCCTTGCGACCAAGTCAAGCTTGACAATCGACTAGCAAGAAAAAAAAAAGAAAAAAAATAAGGTCTCTGAGAATGTCCCCACAGCAGAGATAATTGATGACACTTAAAACCACAGAATCACGATGGCAAATGCTGGCCTCTTGCAGTGTGGATTCTTAGTCGTGGCAGTCTTGATGCAACTCACAGAGGGCTTGGGGGAATGGGACATAGGGGGGTGGGGGTGGGTGGGTGGGGCGTGGGGGATGGGGGGTAGGGGGGGTGGGGGGTAGCATTCTGAGCATGGCTAAGAAGCAGCTGCATCAAATACTTTTGGACACTCCTTTACAAACCACACACCACAGCAACTAAATACAAGCGGAAGAGACAAGGTCATGACAACTTGAGAAGCCGTAAAGGCATGGATGACGTGAATGATCGATATCAAGATCTAAGCTCTGTGATCACCAGGATCGGGTGAGGACCGGCAGGATTCAAAAGCAGCAATTTGCTTTGCAGCACAAAGCTCACAATAGTCCTAAGGATTGAAGTTCAAGGATTCCGGTACATGCTGAGGGGATCCGATCACCGACGGGGGTCGACTGCCTCCATGGTGAATGTTAGGCGGGGTTAACTGGTGACTGCTGGTGGCAGTGGATGATAGGAGAGACTGTGATGACGAAATCTGCTGCCCGTATGACATGGGAAGGTCTGGCATGCCTCGGGGGCCTAGGTACCGAGCGTGATGAGGCAGCCCGCCAGGCAACGGAGGGCCGGTGTGGGCGGGGTACTGATCATGCACCCCAGGCAAGCTCATCGGGGTCAGCTGACTGCGGAGGTGAGCGTCCATGAGGTGCGAGGCTGAGAGATAGGGGTTCTGGCCGCCATACTGACCCCCTCCCATCCCCACCATGTCCAGAGGATGCACTGGTGGTGTGGATGTTGGCGCTCGTGTGCTGATGGTGCTGGTGCTGTCTGTGTTGTTTCCACTGCTCTTTGCCTGCATCTGGTTGTGCGGTGCCTGATTCTGAGCCAGGTTGCCGCCCACCCCACCGGCACTGCTGGTGTTGATGGGAACGTGGTTCAGACCGTGCAGCTGGCTGGAGACGGCAGCCGCAGCAGCAGCTGCTGCCCTTTCTATCATCTCCGGGTGCTGCGATGACATCAGCGCTGGGTCCATTCCCGGCAGGCCCATCAGCCCCTGCAATCCCAGACCGCCGGGCCGCCCGGGTTCGAACCTGTTCCCCCTCAGCCCCCCACCACTGCCATTGGTAGCGCCCATGACTCCTCCCTGGACGTTGCCAAACTGGTTGGAGCTGGAGATGTTTGAGTCCTGCAGTTTCTTTCCACCACTGCCACCACCCCGTACCTGTCCCCCGATCATGCTCGCCGCCAGGGTGCGCTCGTAATGGTTTAACGACTCCACGAGGGAGCGCGGCATGCCGCCAAGTCCCATGTCATTCTCCCCCTTCTTGCTCTCCCCCATGATAATCAAATCATCGTCTGAGGAAGAATCTGACGACATTTTCTTGCCGATGCCTACACCGGATCGTCCCTCGTGACCAGATGAATGTGACGAAAGAGGGACCATGGTGGGGGAATTGTACAGCTGGTTCTTTTTCTTCTTCTTGCGTTTCTTTGTTGGGGTTCCATCAGGATTTTGGCCATCTTGTGGTACTTTGTTGATATGTACATGCATCTGGGAACAAAAAAACAGTGAAAGGGTCAGTGGCATGACACAGACGCTGTGTTGAAATGCTCAGATCTCTAGAAATATTGAGCACAAAAAGCATTTGTCCAGGTCAACACATGCACAGACAAAAGTCGACTCGTCATCTAAAGCTGAAAGAAAAAGACATTTTTTTCAAATTTCCTAGGGTTTTCAGTGTTCACGATCACGCACAGGTGTGTGTACTTGTATGCACAAAACTCTGAAACTGACACACAAATTTGAGAACAGCGTGTCACAGGGGACGCATTTTTTTGTCTCGCCATGACAAACAGTATTTTCCAACACTATCCTGGAAACTCGATGAACAAAAAATGACCTGTAACTAGCAGCGCACGGTTGCAACATCGCATTTCCGCTGAGCCTTTTTGCCTAACAGACAGAATCTGATGGGCTTAAACACTCTGGGACACTTATTGTCCCATCATAATGCTCTATTTGGTAAGCGAGCGTAACAGGACTGATGTCCAGGCTGATCGAAAAAGTGTAGGACACTTGTCCTGAATCACGACGACTATGCAACGAAAATGATAGGACACGTGTCAGCCCTGGTGAGAAAGTAATCGGACATTTCAAAGTAGAAATCTATGGCCGATTTACGCCACTCGCCAGTGCAAAATAGTAAAGAAACAGAGAGCAAAAGTGTGAGCTGTGACTTTTCATAATCCACTCAGTGGTTTACGAGTTCATAAAAACACGCTCCAGCTACGTCATTAGTCAAGGACGCCCAGAACATGCGTCAGTCCAACAAACAGTTCATCATGTTTCAAGTTTTCAACTGGTTAGTGATCACTTAACAGCATAGGTTATTTTGTGGAATTGCATGCTCATATTCCAGAAGCATATGATTGCAAAGGGTGCAAATAAAAGTCATGGAATCTGTTACGTGGTGAATGTTCGAAGAGCCCATCGTCTAACCGAGGTGTACGGTGACACTCAGGCACACACTCTTCACGTAGCGAGTTCTAATATTGACTGCAGAAGAAGTCTCATTCACTCACAAAAAGGCTTGTGAGCTAGCGCATAGAAAAGTTATAGCCGTGTGGAGTTTATTACAGCACGTCTCAAGCTTCGCACATAAAATTATGAGCTTCTCTCGTGCACACACGAGTCTTTTTGTGAGTGAATGAGACTTCTTCAGCAGTCAATATATTAAGAACTCCCTACATGAAGAGCGTGTGCCTGGTTGTCACCGTATCCCTCCGGTAAGATGACGGGTTCTTCGAACATTCACCACGTAACAGAATCAAAACCGCAGAAACTGCAAACAGTTTTGCCACCTGTACCTGAGATGGAAGGAGTGGGTCGAAGATCACCTGTGTCTACTGTACCTACCTTTAAAGTGTGAGCCTTGAGGCTACTCTCATTAGTGTAGGAGCGGTGACACACCAAACACTTGTGGATCCTGGATGCCTCTTTCTTCACCTGGTCCTCATGGTTACGCATGTGGTGCTGCAAATTTGACAGCTGGGCGAAGGCGCGATCACACCCCTCAAACTTACAGCAGTATGGCTTCTCACCTGCTCACACAAACAAAAGATGAGAGTAAGATTTAAATTTTAGTCAGAAAGAAGATGTGAGATGGGGAAGAGATGGGGAAGAGGTGTGAAAGTAGGGGTATATGCACTGGATACAAGTAAATCACACAAAATTGTTTTGTTGTAAACAATAGGTCCAGTTACCACAGTGTACACAGCACAGGAACAAAAGCACAAATGAGAATGTGAAAGCAAAGGCTGAGGGAGTCAAGTTTTTGCCTTTTTTTTTTTTCTTTTCTTTTTCTCCCCTAAAATTCCATGAATCTGAGCATCAAAGAGTGTCGAACTTCATGGACCCTTTTTGATCTTGCAAGTTGCAGCAGGCCTGTGATTACTCTCCAAAGTAATGAACAAAATGAAATGAGGTGTGCACACATGAACATGTGTTTTGTCTAGTTAATCACTTCAGGATGTTTCAGTTGGCAATTGTACTCAACTTTATAACAAACAGCTCACTCGTAAAGTCAAGTAGTTAAAAAAAAAAAAAACTCAACTTCTAAAAGCTAACTTGATGCCCCCAGCAAATTCTAGAAATGGATCACACTACACACATATGTAGTTTCATTAGCTTCTACTGGTTTAAGATCTTATACTCCAGTAACTTTTACAAAGAGCGCATGCACATACATGTAACAATAGGATTGAAGCATCCACAAGCAGACAGACCGATACACACAAGACGTATGAGAAGTGAAGCACATGAGCAAGCTAGCAAATAATACAAGCTGTAAAACAGTACTGGGAGATGAACTGAACTACAGTCATGAATAGATTTACATTAGTTTGACAATCAGGTAACTTTCGCAAGGGTGATACTATGATTCTACATGTACTGTACGTATTATGTTACAGTGTACGCATTAAACCAGATTGAAACATAAGAGAGAAAAAAAGTTGGCACTAAACTACACTGTACATGTTGAAAATCTTTAGAAAGAAATATGGAAGTGTTCTGTGTCCTGCTCGTTATTTTCTCAAAGTCTTCACACGTTTTGAGAAAACAGTGAGAGGGTACAAATGCAAACTACACCAGTAACAATAACCAGCTCCAAGCCTGAACTGTTCTATGCTTGTAATTACATGTAATCTGAAAAAGAAAACGGCAGAGGTGTTGTCAAAGTCATTAATGGAACTAATGATTTACTTACCAAAAAGCTATTTCTTTTTCTCTCTTTTTTTTTTTTTTTTTCTTTTTGCTATGATGTATTCCAATAAACACCTACAGAAGTCTTTTCAGGAATTCCGCATCATGGAACAGGAACTGTGGTGTTACTGAGATGGGACGCACAAAGATATGAACTGAACAAGGCGTGGATTGAACGGCGGGATGTCCCTGAATGAGAAGTGAACTAAACTGAACTGAAATGAACGCCTGGTGTTCAGATCCTCTCACCTGTGTGCAGGCGAGTGTGCTGTTGTAGATGAGTCAGCTGTTTGAAGGCGCGCTCACAGTATTGGCAAGAGTACCTGCGGTCCTCACTACTCACAACTGGCCGATCCTTTCCCTTCCCTACCAACAGATTTCAGAAACACCGTTAAAAAAAAAATGCCAAAAGAATTGCCAGGATTCTTTGATATGATCTGAACTAATCAAGCGTTCTCCTGACAGCTAGTGTGTGATGAAGAATACTGGTACACAGTACAATGAAATGTCATACGCACACTTAAACTACCCCTACCCCTTTTTGTTTCAGATTTTAGGTGGTTTTGAGTGTATGTCCTGCACATGTCAGTGTATGTAGGTACATCCATATGTACACAGCCTAAATTCTTCAGTGACATAAACAGTGCTTTGTGTCCATTTATACAACTTCTCTTGTGAAGAAGAATGAAAATTCTGGTCTATGCCCTCACAGAAATCCACTTCTGGCATATACCTATGCTAGTCACCCTAGAATGTTTTTAAATAGCTTTTGGTGTCATGTGTGCCGATCTAGCTTTGCACACACGTGTACGCATGTAGTGATGTACCACTGGTGCTGTGGCTCACTGAAGTCCCACAACTCAAGACAGGTTTTTTTTTTTTTGTTTTTTTTTTTTTTTTTCTGGCGTTTCTAAAGAATGTGGTAGGGTGATTAACACATTTACAGGAATTTACTGTATCAATGTTCCTTCAGGTCACCAAAAAAAAACCCAAAGATAGACAGCAAATGAGTCAGATGGTGGTGAGGTCAGCATGTAAAACCTTAACAACATGATCCTCTTTTTTTCTTCTTTTTTTTTTCACCCTGCAAACATGGACCTTCAACAAATGTTCCAGAAAGAATACTTCTGGAACATGCTGAGACGAAATCTTCTCTTCAATTACTTTTGAATACTTTAAGAAATAATTTCAGGTTCATCCATGTTTGGTCAAGGTCTTTCAGTTCAGGCATGGAACAAATAAGACAAGTGGTACATCAACAAAAGGATCTAGTGAAGAAAGTGTGTGCAATGCCAAGTGTCATCATTCCTGGTGTTCTTAACAAAATTTTGGAAATTATTCAGCCTACTGCCCTAGCCTCCCCCACCAAACCAGTGAAAACAAGACGTTAAGTTCTTACAACAAACAAGAGTAGTGGTAAACTGAGACAATCAACTGTAACCTTAGTGATTGTGAACAATGATGCTATTAATATTATATGTAGTTCCACAATTACACATTCATTCCAAAGCCCTGACAGCTCATAGCTATAAATTATCAATTAGTAATTTTATCTAAAATGCTCAGATATCTAAAGACGCATGCATCATTGGAAACTGAATTAAATCAATAATTTAATCCTGAAGTATCTTCTCTGCACGCCCCCCCCCCCCCCCTTTTTTTTTATCATCCCAAGCATTATTCTGTTTGGGGTTGATCAATTTACAAGAAGTAATCATACATTCCAGGGTCAGTAACAAGAATGTATTCTATATGGGCATGCATCAAGTGACAATAAAGACAGAAAACACCAGCCTACAGATACAAAAGATGTGATCCCATCAGCTCAGTTACACTGCCTAAGAGAATGAGTGCATTCTGCAGTGAGCAACTTGCAAATCACTCAGACTTGGACCACTTTGAAAGAAAAACACAAAAAGGGAAGATGATGATGGAAGGGAAAAAAATGGAAAAAGAAGATGAAGAAGAAGAAGAAAAGAAACATAAGAACCTTCCAAAACGGTCCAATCTGGACCCTCTTCCTGATTCCCAAAAAAAATATAAAAAAAAAGAGAAAGAGGAGAAAAGAAAAAAAAGAAAGAAAAAAAAAAAAAAAAAACTTGGACCACTACAAATGGACAATGTGAGGAAATAAAAGAATGAAATAAAATTTTTAAAACAAAAACTGATGAGAGATGGCTGGGAAAGCAGCAATTGCAGCTTACACACCATTACCAAAGCTGCAGTAGCTCTGAAATGACAATGAAGCTGAAAATGAAACTTAAATGAATTTTGTATGAGCAACAAAACTAAAGAAAGCGTCCCAACAAATGCAGACCAGGTGACATGTAATATGTAATTATGATCACTAGACACAAAAGCGAACAATACAAAACTACAGTAATAATTATTTGCAGCAAACGACATGTTACAATGGATCAGAAACAATTAGCCACGTGCTTTCAGCCAGTTATCTACAGGTTTAAAAACTCTAAGGTCTATGGCCAAAAAAAAATTTCCGATTTCATCTTTTTTAAACTAGAATGGCAATAACCTGTAATACTCACATGTGACCTTGACCTTTAGGAGAAGTTACTCTAAAAGGCTGACTATTGCCATGCAGGATTTGGTGTGGCTGGTATAGTGGTTGCTGAGAAAACTAGGCAAATATTCTGCTAATACAATTTCTGGAATTTTCACCAACACCATGTGACGACCTTTTGGTAAGGTCATCCAAAACTGTAACTGAGAAACGCTTCTGCCAGCTATGACTGTCTGAGTTGCCTGGTGCTTGTGGTTGCTGATACAATGAGAAAACGTGACTTTTTCGGACTTCCAACATGACCCT
>JACVVK020000054.1:1137500-1150000 GCA_018292915.2 Batillaria attramentaria
TGGGTCATGTGATGGAAGTTTAACTACCTGTCAATGCAGAGAACCGATCTTTTTCTGTGTACCTGACTTTCTGAATCCTATGCAGTTGAAACACAATGTGTTCTATACATGTGCAAACTACAAAGGAAAAAAATTGCAGATTTCAATCTCTCAGAGAGAGAGAGAGAGAGATGAAATTGTTAAAAAAAAACAAAAAAAAACGCATTTCCTCACACACAAAATACACTCTGCCCTGCACTCTAATAAGAGGTTACTGTGACCGAGAAGAAAAAATAACTCCTTATTGATCCAACTGTGGAAGAGTTGGTCGCTAGGCAACATGTCAAATTTTGAAACAGGCTATATTCAGCCAGCTGACGTTGAGCTGAAGGCGGAAAACGGTTAACTACACAAAACGCTTGATTTGTGGCCATAAACAATTCTACATGAAATTTGATGAAGAGAAAAAAAAATTGAACAAGAAGACAGAGAACTTGGTGAAGATCGGAGAAGCGGACACAGGGTAAAAATGAAAGTAGCAAAGAGTCTCTGCGTTATCCCTGTAAATACTGGACCACTCTTTTACACACACACACACACACACACACACACACACACACACACACACACACACACACACACAGAGGCATGCACACACTCACACGGATGGATGGATGGATGGATAACATTACAAAAAGTGAATACACCTGAGAGTGAGAGGATCATGATTCACACATGTGTATGTATACATCTGACTAAAAATATGCACCTCTTTTACTCAAAAACAAACAAAAGTGACAACAACCAGTACAACAAAAACAACAATATTCTCTGTGAGACTATACACGTTTCTGACAGATCGTATACTGTTGGTGACTTGTAAAATAAAAATCACCTGCTCAATTGTCTTTCTCTTCAAGACATGGAGCCTGTAATCTCCAAATAAAGTTTATCCAATTAATCCAGCCCACCCCCCCCCCCCCACCAATTCTTTCCAGCAGTGAAGACACATATGTGGAGAGCAACAGATAATTGAAAACTGATGATGTTCATTTGATCAGTCCTTGTCAAATAATTTTCCTCTGTAAAACGAAGCTCGCTCTCTCTCTAACTGGGAAAGATATTTTTTTCTCTTGCATCACATTATATATAATGTGAATCCATACCATTGTAAAATAAAGTTTGTTTGTTTGTGCTCTCTCTCTCTCTCTTTCTCTCTCTGAAGGTGTAGAAGTCTGACAGTGACAGAAAGACAGCCCTTCCACAGCAAAATTAACTCTGCCCTACAAGTACAGTCCTGCACCTCACGGTCATAATTTTATAATTATATCGTGAATCTTCCAAAATTACAGTTGCCTGAAAGATGTTCCACACAGGTTCTCAAAGTCAAACCTGGAAAAAACTCAGCAGGTGTATTGTTCTTGTCACTGTTGTTACTGTTTATAATCCATCTCTCTTCACCTTCACTTTTACCCCTTTGCCTTTCACACGAATGGGTGTTCAGGTTTAAAAAAAAAATAAAAAAAACTTAAAAAAAAAACCCTAAAAAAAAAAAAAACAACCCTGGAGTACATGAAGCTAGGTTGGGGGAAAAAAAAGAAAAAAAAAAAAAAAGCATTTTTTTCTTGGGGGAAGTGGGGGAGGGGATTTTTTTCTCTGTTGTTGTTTGGTTGGTTGTTTTCGCTGGTTTTGTTGTTGTTGTTGTTTTTTATCTACACAGAACTTACACTTCTCATATTTTTTTCTTTACTACCCATCATAGCTGAAAAGTAAAATGTATAATGGAAATTTAGTTGCAGTTCAAATGCTGGCTATCATACAAAATATGAACCACGTACAGTACAATATTTGGAGTAAAATCTGAGTGTTTCTTGCATGTTTTTTACAAGTGGGAAAACCCTTCTTCCAGTTTCAGAGATACTGGAGCTTTCAGTATCACTTGACCATGAGTCATTTGGTCTTTTGGTAAAACCAAAACCGTCAAAGTGACATGGATTGGATAGATACTCAGCCTCTTCAGAACTAAGTATAGGAAGCCTTATACACATGTGAATATCAAGATTATACTTTATAGTGCCACATTTGACTTGACTGGTGTATAATATGTGCTGAGCAGAGACATGTATACATGTCTCTGGTGGTGAGGAAATTCAACAATTGAATTTATGCATCCCTAAAAAGAGAAACTGCATTTATATATATACCCCCACAACACATCACATGAAAAACTGAACAAAACATGACGTAAGACACAAGGCAATACCTCAGAACTATGGTAATAACATGAGTTCAGCTATTATACATGAATTAGAGAACTAACATTGAACTAATCTCTCTAACTTTCCATCGCAACCCCACCGTAAACACACACATGTATGTATACACACACACACACACACACATGGCGGCCACAGAGGGAGTCTGGTGGAAAATATATCATTGAGAGTTCATTAAAAGAGTGAGATAGCATGTGATATAAAAGAATTTCAGTAGCGCGGCTGAATAGTGACCACTGGAGCTGGAGTCCTCCACTCTATTCAAGCTGTCTGCTGTCAAGTTCCTGTCACACTCACAGAGGGTGTTTGTTGTCTGTCAGTACATTTGTCCGTCAGCCTTGTCTTGTTAAGTGTCTTGAAGTCCCCTCACAACACCACCATCCACACATTAATTTTGATCAACTTGTCCAGTCTGTCTGGTCCTGCTGGACACATTCCTTTCAAAAACACCAGCCTTTCCATTTTATCATGTCCCATGAGTTTCACCTTCATGAGGTCACTAAAATTAAAATGGACCGGTTAGAATGGTCTTGTCGCTGTCAGTGTAACCAGGTACAGTACACAACTGTTCTACGTTTGACACTCCTGCAGTTTGTAACTGCTGCAGAAAGGCCAACGTGAAAGTCTCAGTCTGTATCAGTGTATGACAGGCACGTAGTTCCGCATGTGGAAAACTTTCTATTGAATGTGCTTAATCTGTACATCAGAATCAGTCACCTGGGTCATACTATGGTGTCTGAAACTATTGTGGTGACTCTGGCTGGCGTATATGTTGTTCTAAACGCATACCGTGTACTGAGCAGACGTGATCTGGCAATAAAATGAGGACAAGCTAGACGCTGCTGATTGGTGGCTATTTTTAAAAGATTTGTAAAGTGACAGTCTGTTCAGGAATGGACCACAGACTCAAAGAAAGTCGTAGTTCTCTACTATTAGAAGCACAAAAGCCACAGAAACATCCTTCTATCTAGCAAACACCCTTTGAGCTTCGAAAGCAGTGATTTTCTATCGGCTCAGCAGCATTACGAACATAAAGGCTTTAAAGTTTGTCAAAGACCACAGGCAACAGAGCGCCCAAACACATTAACAAAAATTAAACAAAGTAAACTGTTAATTACATTTGGAAATAAAGAACATCTTGCCTTATGACAGAGGTATCCTGTCTTAACTGTTGTATTAAAAAATCGTATCAAAATATGAAGAATGCTGTGAAATACATCATCTGTAAAACTAATAATAATATTTTGGTGCATTCCATTGCATTTGTGTATCATCTACAGTATAAATTCTGGGATCAATAAAACCACTGTTGAAAAGAATTCCAAGTAAAATGGAGGAGAGAGCGGGAACTCAAGATGCATACATACACACAGATAAACAATGATTTTTTACAATGCAGGTATGACTAAAAATGGTCCCCTTCCAGTTGCAGAGTACATCATATGTTTGGATATTTTTGTTTTGTAACATTTTGGAATGTTACAGAATTACACAGTACATGTATCAGCCTTGTAGTGTACATTATCAGGATAATCATAAAGTGTTATCTTTCCATTTGTAAGCATATCTTGTGTGCCGGAAGCGCAGTCCCTACTGATAAGCGACTCAACAATGTTTTAGTACCAAACCCGACACTAAAGGAATGACTGAAACAGCATAGGCACTTCAGAATCAGAGATAAGTGTAAGGGAGACAATCCCTTTGTACGAATGAACCCACGGCCCCAAAATTCGAGATATCGAAAGTTCAGTCGTTAGTTTCGCGCCGGTAGCTACGTAACATTCATCCGCAGTGTTCTAGCATGCATGATCAGCACGAAAAAAGTAGTATGCACCCATGGAATTATGTCGGCAGCCAATGAAGAAAGAAGCGCATCAACATGTTTTTTACGATCCCCCGATTTCTAGGAGACATGGGGAACACATCTCTCGCAAAATACTTACTGGATTTCTTTGTTTGCATCTTGGATGGCTTCTACTGCAGACATCATATTTAAAACTTCCGTATAAACTCCATACAGACAAGCAAGCAAAGCGACTTGGGCATCTTGGTTTCCAAAAAGTAAAACAAAACTTCGGCCATAAACCGGAAGTAAGGAAGTGTTTTGCGAACGCCAAAAGTTTGGATCGGAAACATGGATAAAGGTATGCAAAAAATATGTTGACCGAGAAATCTTTAAAGGTTAGAATTTAACCTTGTGGAATGTGCCTGTATCTGGCAACAATAATGCTGCAAAATGGCAGTGGTGGAATAATTTTATGGTGAAAATGTGGCACTTTCGACATTGTCGATCATATCACTGCGCCACTTAGGATACAGTGATTACAGCATGTCGGTCCTGCTAAACTATGCCAGGGTTTGGTTAAAAATGCCAGGTTATGCCAGGATCCTATTCGAGGTTATGCCAGGGCATATCTGGTCGATTCACTCACATAATGAAACTTAAGATGTTTCTGGTGTCTTTATTTTTGTCTTTGAGAGAGCAGATTCATGCCAGTGTAAGGGCTGCCAGGGCCTATGCAAGGTCATGCCAAAGCATGCCTGATCGCTTGAAATAACTCGTATAATGAAACAGAGGATGGTGTGTGTGTGTGTGTGTGTGTGTGTGTGTGTGTGTGTGTGTGTGTGTGTGTGTGTGTGTGTGCTTTTTTCTGTTCTTTTCTTTGAGAGCCTCAGAGCAGACGCCGGGATTCGTGTCAGGGCCCGGTAATGCCAGGGCATTCCATTATCATCCCTATAAATTATGTCAGTGAGGTTATGCCAGGGCTTCCCTGGTTCCGTTGCTGATAATCACAGGGGCGTAGGAACCACGGGGGCCCTGGGGGCCCAGGCCCCCGTTCGATTATTGGAAGGGGGGCCCGAATATCTTTGGGCCCCCGGCCTTGCTTTTGATAAGAGGAGAGGGCCCCCCCCCCCCCCACCAGTGGTGGGGCCCCCGTGCTTTGCTGTCGCAGTACACAATCCTTGGCAGTCAAAACCGGTCTTCAAAACTACTCACTGAACCGAGTGGTTTGAAATTCGGGGTGTCCGAATAATTCAAGATTTTAGGAGACAAGCGAATTGCGATTGCAACAATACTTTGGGAGTTATCCCCCTTTCGGGAAAAGTCGACTGACGTTTTCATCGTAAAGTTTCCTCAAATCTCACCATATTTTGGCTATTCCACGAATGCAAACTACGAACAGCTTAAATGTTGGAAGCGGAAGCTTTGATACTTTTGACATAAACCGCACGTCATTTGAGAGCACAGGTAAACCATTTTTTAGATCTCAGAATCGCCTCTACTGTGTGTAGATAATGTGGCTCTGATCAGTGTTGGAACCATCCCCTCCCCCCCCCCCCCCACACACACACACAGCCAGCATCCACAACACCGGTTCGTAGAGTGCAGCTCAACCTACTGCTCGCAATGGGGTCGAGAGGCCTAGAGTACAGCACACACTGATGAGGTGACGACTGATATCGTGACGTCACAGGACCCCCCACGGGCCCGGCGTAATCATGACGCACAGTGACGAAACACTACAGCAGTCACCATTACATTTACAATAAACGAGACTTGCCGAGATAAGAGAACTCAGCAGAAAATCTGGAAAAGGGGTTTACCGGCTTAACGTGGACTGATTTGACAGACACTTTAGGCCTTTTCCATATCAGTGACGGGAGAAATCTTTTGGGAATCTGTAAGAATGCTCTCTGGGTGTCGTTATAACCAAGAGCGACTTGTTATGATCGACCTTTCGGGAAAGCGACTGATCTGGATTCAGATGCGCACAATTTCAATGATGACAGGCTCATACAAAATGTATATGGAACAACAAAAGAGGGGGCGTACGTATTTAGGATGATGGCAGTCACCTGCTTGCAAAAGAATGCTTGGTGAGTCAGCTGACCGCTGGTCTGAAGGTCACCCGAGCCGAACACGTCGTCATGCAAAATCTGACCTCGATCAGTCTTGCTGCACTTTAACTATCAAACAATGGAAATAAATTTTGCCTTTGTTGTGTCCCTCGGTGTTTTCAGTAGTAGGGAGGTCAAATGGGTACACGTCAGTCGCCAGGCAAAAACAGTTACACACCACACACACACACACACACTCACTGAAACAACTTGACTGTCGGCAACTTCTTGTTGTTCCGCGGCGTTGGTTTGTTTATTTGTTTGGTTGTTTTGTTGGTAACTTGGTTCGGGGGTTTTGGTGCCGTTGTTGTTGTTGTCGGTTGTTTACGGCACAGCAATGAGTTCACTACTTCAGTGAAGGTCACAGCCCAATACAACTTTGCTGCTATCTGGCTCCTACAAATGTGAGGCAGCACACGTCCGTGAAAACAATTTTGAAAATCAAAACACACAATGGTGCCCCGAAGCAACACTGTGACATGTCCGCAAGCTGCATGCCAGAAATGAAGCCTCGAAAGCGTAATTTTCATACCCTGCCGGTGTGACGTCTTTCCCAACCCCGTAAATAAAACTGTGCACTCCGTTATTCATGCCCTGACACAGGCCCAAGGATATGGCCAAAACTAGGTCACCCCTCAAGTCAACACTTCCATTTTTCTACACATCAAACATCCCTCTTTTCACCAAAGCCAAAAATCTGGGGTCAGCCGCACTTTTAGCATTTTAGCAACTCTCAAAAAGACAGGGAAAAAGGGGGGGGGGGGCAATTTAGTAGTGCAGGTCCTGAATCATATTCTGTGGCCTGAAAAGTAAGCCGGAAGTGATGTTGTAACCCGCATGACACCAAGGATCAGTCACTCTGCCGTCCAATCAGTTTTCAGAACTGGAATCCAGTTGCTCAAGCTACTGATTCAGACTTCAGTCTCCGGCTGCTTGCTGACCACTGACTCCGTCACATGACATAAGAAGCTTTCAGCTGTTCATCTAAACACCCACATGGTAGTTAGCGACATGCAGAGGGCACTTAAACACCCGTAAAACCTCCTGAATTGTACGGGAGAATAAAATAATAATAATAATGAGTACTGTATACACGCTTCACCCGATCTCATGATTTTTTTTCCTTCTTAGGTATCAATTATCTCGGCTCGGTCTCGGTTAGCCCGACTTGGCCGTCACCGCTGGGGCCTAGAGTTATCGACTGAACACTGAAGGTTCAAGTGTGTCGGCCCGCATATAACAAACCCCGGCCCGGCCGGTGTACCATATACCGTGTCCGCCGCGCGAACAGCATTCAAACTTTTAAATGTGTATATTTACGATTTAAAAGGGTTTTTTGTGGTATTTCGGTCACATAGGATAGTTAAGACAGTGCGCATCTTACTTTTGTAAGCAACTGAAGGTTGATGAACTGAAATACTGACTTCAGTCAAGTGATGTTTTCAGTGGTAATTACGTAGTTTACGTTTTGTCTGCTGGAACGTGTCAGCCCGCTTCACGATCGTCTTCTAGTCGCCAGTTCTAAATGTCAGTGCACAGGCCGGCACACATTCATCAGCCCTTTCAACTGCTCACCTGTAGCCTAGCAATGCCCTGACATAACCTCGCATAGTTCCTGGCATACCCTGACATGATTCAGCTTTGCCTGGCACAGTTTAGTAGAATCTCAGTGAGTCACCGTTTAGCTCCCCTTGAAATCGTAGGCAATGAGCGCCAAGTTCAAAGGATTCTAATCTAACGCTGCCGACGTTTTCGTAATTTGCCAACACACAGAAAATGGCCGCCTGAAGAATCTGCGAACAAACTGTCTGATTAAGGGTATGTAACGATGGAACAGGTATTGTACTGATCCCCGTTCAGGCCGGGAACAGAAAGCTTCAGTGTAAGTTGTATGCTCCGCCTGTCGGCTAAGCCTATCTGTGCCTTCGGTGACACACTGCATCACGCATACATATATGGAGAATGTGCTTCGCTGATTTTGTCGTTTCTAGGGCCAAACACCCATCCACCCCCACCTTCCCTCCTGGATTAGAGAGTTGCGTGTGCCACAGTGACTTTTTCCAAGTACCCCGCCACTCTCTGAGCTCGGAGGATCTTGGTTATCATATCATTACTACTCAACTCACTGTATGCACCTCTTCTTGCTAGAAGGAGAGTGACAGTACTGATACTAATCTCGGGTAGGAGTAGTAAGAGCTTACCAGTACCGTGGATGAACATTATCCTCAAATAACATCAAATTAATTAATAGCAGTAGCAAAACTAACGTTTCACTGCTAATTTCACACCTCAGGCACAACAATAACATGAGCCTTTTGCAGTTGAAGTTTGCTCTTGGCGTTAAATAGATAATTTTAATTGCTTTCAGGTCTTCATGGTGTTTCAGATCAACCATGGCGACTGTAGAACAAGAGACTGCAGACCTACAGCAACGAATCGCTGATCTGGAGGCTGCGCTTGCAGAACAGGAACAGGACACAATAAAGGCAGCCCAGTTTGGAAAGTCACTGCTGGAGCAGAATGAAGACCTGAAGATTCGTATTGATGACCTCATGAAGCAGCATGCTGCTGCACTGGAGGTGATAACAATATACACTCCATGCTTCACATATATATAGATATGAATCAGAGTGCTCATTGGCCATAGGCTAATTCAATTTTGAAATGTTGGATCCATTTTTCCTCCAGGTGAACATATGTTATAATAATAATGAGTATTGTATAGGCGCTTTACCCAATTTCATGAATCGGCTCAAAGCGCCGTGAACTGAACCCAACATGCATGCTCACGTGAATCACACGCATTCGCTCACTCACTGGACATGAAAACATTACAATCACGTGGTGCGAAGGGTCAGCTATTTAAATTTTGGAATTTAGAATTGGATTTTTCAAATTTGGTGGGCTGGACATTTCCAAAGCAGAGCATAGTCGTCATGATTCATGGCTTGGCTTGCTAAGCAAGCTGCTGTGGCGGCAAGCCATGGCAGTGGCAAGGGTGGGCTTCAGTTAATGAATTATGGCTGCATCACTTGTAAACCAAGCAAATGCAAATGCAAATCCTGGCAATGTTTTACAGCTGGTCTAACATTGCAAATGTCAGTATGCCTATGGTAACAGCTCTTGCGAGATTCTGAGATGTGTGCAACGTGTCACTCACAACAGACTTGTCAGCAGTGCTCTTTGACTTTGCCATTCGATTGCACATTGTGATTCAGCTGAACATTCTTTAGTGGCTCACCTTGATGTCCTTTTTTTTCCCCCCCAACAGTGTCATGTCTTTTTACATCTCTCTGACAGGAAAAGCATCAAGAAGTGAGCAGTCTTCAGTCACGCAGTGAGGTACAGTTGTGCACAGAGAGGTGGCAACAGGAGGAGATAACCAACCTTCGCACGGAACTTCAGAATTTACGCCAGACTGTGACAGATGACTTGGCTGAGGAACGACGAACGGAAGTCCATGGCTATAAGAAACAGGTGCAGAATGCTGTCCATGTCTTGCTGTTAAGTGTTACTGGATTTTTTTTTGGCCTGAATACTGATACATACTCATACATGTCGTATCATGGTATTTTCATACTACCGTGTACCAGTGATCACGTTTACTGATAAATACCGGTATTTTACCAGTTGAAATTGAGAAATACTGGATTTTAAAAATTTACTACCGGTGCAACCTCTTGGTTGACTCTAAGTTCATTGGTTCTTCCTTTGTCTCCATACTGTTCATGTGGTCGTTGTACACTGTTATGTAGTGATCCCTATCACAGTGTGTCTTTGGAAAGGGCAAGTGCTACCCAGTACTGATACAGTGCAGATAATCGTTCACCAATGTGGCTTATTGTTTGCGTTGGTGTTTGATTGACACTAGTTCTGATGAGCAGCCTATCAGTTTTGTTTCGCTTATATGCTCCCAGCACATTGCAGTACGGGTCTGAAAAGTCAAAGCCATTAGCGGGATCACCGGTTCATTTCAACGCTCAAGATGTATGTTGCGCAGGTGGAGACACTACACATGGACCTGGAGCACTCACAAAGTTTGGAGCGAGAGCTTCGCGGGCGCATCTCAGAATTGGAGTCCTTGCTTCAGTCTCATCTCGACCGGACACAGGTCCACTCCACCTCTGCCTCCTTTGACTCAGAGGAAATGGCCACCATGCAGCAGGAGTTGATGACAGCCAAGATGGACATAGTGAGTTCTACCTTAACTCTTTCCAGATGTGTTTCGAGGCATGATACTGGTCGCTTTGACAAGATTGTGAAGGAAGCCACTTCTTGTGTTGGGTTTAGCCTGGACTCCCTAAATGGTATGGTTGAGCGCTGCACTACCCGCAAAACACATGCCATCATGACCAATGACACCCATCTCCTCTTCAGCACATTTAAAACACAGCAGAGTAGTTTTAGTGCTCGGCTTGTGGCTGTCAAGTGTAGCACCGAACGATTCAGGCGTTTTTGGTGTGTTTTTTTTGTACGGACAGCCTATACAACAAATCTGTATGATCAGTATGGCATGTATTCGCTGGATTGCTCCCATGTGTGTGGTGTGTGAGTGTGTTAAAGACTTACGTATATATATATGTACTGGTATGGAAGGGGTTTGTGTGTGTTGGTGAGTTCACAAGACTTTCATTTGTGTGTGTGTGTGAAGTTTAAATTTTTACATAGGTGAGGCTTCTGTAAGTGCAAGTTTTACTTGTTATTATACAGTCTTATTATTATGTTTTATGGTGGCCTATAATTTCCCTCCTGGGATTAATAAAGTAATCTGAATTGAATTGGATGAACTGTTGCATATATATAAATTTTGTACTAGAAAATGATTTTGTGCTGGTGAAGTGACTCATGTGTTCAGTGTACTGCTGTTGAAATC
This sequence comes from Batillaria attramentaria, assembly GCA_018292915.2. NCBI lineage: Eukaryota > Metazoa > Mollusca > Gastropoda > Batillariidae > Batillaria > Batillaria attramentaria. Next base: position 1,148,529 of record JACVVK020000054.1, read on the forward strand.
TGGAGAAAATGTGACAAAACTAACAACAAAGTTAAGTTTGAAAGTTGAAATTTCAGCAGTAGGTGCATAAATAAATATATATACTTGTTGGTAAACTACCCTGAGTAAATCACCCTGAAAATTTCAAGTCTGTATCTTGTATTGTTATTTTTTTTAATATTGTTTTTCTGAACCTCACAAACCATCCCGTTTTCAGGGGATGGCTGAGGAAAAATCGGCCTGTCTTGAATGAGTTAAAACGTTAAAAGGGCCTAAGTGCCTGTAGAATATAAATCTATAACAGTACTCAGCGCTGAGCTTTAACGCTCGCCAACTCGCCAATGGCCCCTAAAAATGGTGTCTGGCGAACTTGATTTACGGTACTATTCGCCCGGCTGGCGACCTGAAAATTTGTTTTAACTTGATTCGATCAAAAAACATGAGCAGTCAGTTGGACACAGAGATTGTTGCCAGAGGGAGAGTGCACAAAAATGAAACGTACAGTGTCGTTGTTGAAGTTATCTTGTTTATTACTGAGCTGCAATAGTTAAATACAATTTAAAATAGGACCGCGTTTTCAATCAAAGCTAGGGTCTGGCAACCTGAAAAATTTTCTGGCACCTCAGCTTCCCAGGTTAGGAGCCCGGCTGGCTCCTTAGCCTGGCTTGCTAAATCTCAGCCCTCAGTACTGTTATAAATTAGACACTACAAAAAAACAAACAAGAATCCAAAAAAGCACCGGGGAAGAGGGGTCGAGGCAAAATCTGCAGAAGGGCTTAGTTATACAAGCTTCCTGTGGTTAATTGTTATTTTACACTATATTTCACTTTCAGACAGAGCTTCAGGCAAAGAACATTGACCTGTCTGGCAAGCTGCAGCAGATGCAGTGCGAACGGGACACAATGACAAACAGACTGGCCGCTGCTTCTACTGAGATTGAGGAACTGCAGTGTCAGATAATGTCATATGTCAGCCATCTGGAGGTAAGGAATGAAAGAGTACAACACTTACAAACAAGAATGGTTCTGTGCAGTAAGCAAGCCATTTTGTCGAGCCTAACTTAGTAACTATATCACTACAGGTATGTGGGGTGTAATTTGGCAGGTCAACCTTTGTTTCCAGTGTCTTCGTACAGTATTAATAAAAATAATGAATTCGGTACTTAAGGGACGCCCTCCCTCTCACAGGAGCTTAGGGCGCCTTACAAGAAACACACACTCGCTCAGAAACATACACAACATGCCTCCACACATACATTTAACTACAAACACATAATGTGCAGCATCCTACATGGGCTGCCCCTGCCTTACACACACACACACACACACACACACACACACACATATGACCAGCAAGATGATGATGTGGCAACAGTTACTGGTTGAAGGCTGTGAAGAGGTAGGTTTTCAGATTTGTTTTGAAAGATGGTTTTGTGTTTGCATATCTAATCGAAACTGGAATGATCATTCCAACAAGTCAGACCCTTGTATGAA